>WKFP01015081.1:460575-463075 GCA_011057875.1 Pterocles orientalis
AACTCTCTGGCTTCTTTTCTCCAGCCAGTTCACAATCCATCTCACTACCCGATCATCCAGATCACACTTCCTCAGTTTAGCCGTGAGGATACTGTGGGAGACGGTGTCAAATGCTTTACTGAAATCCAGATAGACCACATCTACTGCTTTACCATCATCTATCCACCTGGTAATGTCCTCGTAAAAGGCTATCAGATTGGTCAAGCATGACTTCCCCTTGGTGAAACCATGTTGACTGCCTCTAATGACCCTCTTATCCCTGATATGCCTAGAGACAACATTGAGAATAAGTTGTTCCATCACCTTTCCAGGGATGGAGGTGAGGCTGACCGGTCTATAGTTACCCGGGTCCTCCTTCTTGCCCTTTTTGAAGACTGGTGTGACATTTGCTTTTCTCCAGTCCTCAGGCACCTCCCCTGTTTCCCACGACTTGCCAAAGATGATGGAGAGTGGTCTAGCAATGACTTTTACACTTTACACCTTCCTTTTACACTTGAGTTTGCCCAGGAGATCCCTGTTTAACCATGCAGGTCTCTTGACTTCCTACCCGTTGGGATGCACCGATCTTGAGCTTGGAAGAAGCTCTCTTTGAACGCTAACCAACTATCTTGGGCCCCTTTACCTTCAAGTACCCTGTCCCACGGGATTTCCCCTAGCAAATGCAGCCTAGATTCAGATGGCCTCTGGGCTTGACTGACTCTATACTGCCCAAAAGTATAGAGAGACAGCAGGGCAAAACCTCAGCCTGTGGTTCCTCCCTGAGGTCTTGCAGGAAGGCAGAATCACATGGGGTGTTGTGAGCTTTCATGGCTGTTGTCCTCTACCTGAAACATGACAGTCACTTTCCTCTAGGCCATCATCACCAGCAACAGCTTCATATACCTTAAACCAGCATTTCTTGTCAAACATTAACTTATGATGAAACAACTAACCCTCTGTTCAAGTAACCAAGGCATACACAGTGCTCTTGCAGAACTTGTTTTCCATTATTATTTTTCAATCTACTCCATTTATTGTGGTTGGTGCCATTCTTGCCAACTTTAGTGGCAACCAAAATGAGAGATGATACACCAATGTGTTCATAATATAACACCAGCAAACAAAATTTGACTAAATTAGCTACTCGTTTATCACCAAGTCTGGACTATATTTGAACAGTTCTGTACCATTGAATAGTTACAATCTCTAATCAGCATGCCCTATTTTTTGTTCTAAGATGCACAAAAAATAACATTGTCAGGTGAATTACATAACCTGTAGACACCACTGAATAGTACAAAAATCAGTAAAAAACTGTTTTGAATGCAGACTAACATAAACAGTCTACTAAATGTTTAACACTTATATGTTAAACAAACAGGTTCTATTTTTATAAATATAGCATAATCTTGCTGGCTTAAGGTGCCTGTGACAAGCGACCTTTATTTTATTTTTTATAATTAGTATTCAATGCATTTTTTTTAGTGAGATGAAAATTAAAGTTTCTACATTTAATACCATGTTTTCATGCTTGCCAAACTCCAGGAATTTTAGTGAATAAATACTCCCAGTAGACTGCCAGAAAACTCTTCCTTGAAGAGGGCCATGAAATGCATTTTTAAAGTATCACTGTATACCACTACCTGAAATTTTTAAAAACAGAAAGTCAGAAGTCCCAGGTTAAATCATTGTGTAGTCAACAAGAACCTTTTAAGGTCTTGATAGAGTTTTATCCAGCCTACGGTCATTAGAGAGACAAACTGTGCAATTGTTCAGTCAGTTGACATATAGGAATTTAATTTAATTAAATTTAAATTTAATTTATGTTTTCATACATGTACATGTTTTCAACTTCTCTAGTGCTAACTCAGATGAAAGGACAAACCCAGCAGCATTTTATTCTAACTGTATAGAGTGACACAACAGTGAGTTAAACAAGTAAGTGTTGATATGGCCTGTACGTATCTGAACCTTATGTATGAAATATCTGGGTTTAAACCAGATAGCAACGAGAGCAGGTGTTATATCTTATAGCAGAAAAGCCTCCATATAAAAAGGAATTCTCAAATGGATTTTGGAGTCTTCGTTATATCATTCTCCTGTATCTCGTACTGACTCTGAAGCAGAATGAAAGTACATCTTGTAGATATACCAGTGGAGTATGGAAATATGCAAGTATTAGAAAAATATGGATATGGAAGAGAAAAAGACAGGTTTGCTCTGTTATTACTTAACATAAATAGGACATTTCTTACAGTAGCTTTGTGTTCAAAAATATTATATTGAGGCAATATATTAAGAAGTATTTGCAGAACAAAAATAAGGTTGAGGGGAAGCAGGAGGCAGCTGTTGCTTCCAGGGAAGTAGAGGTGCCTCTGCTGTTAGGAGGCCAGGAGGTACCTGCAGGCCATCAGTACTGTAGAGAATCAGGGGCTGACTGCCTTCCTTTGTTGTAACTACTGAGAGCAGAAGAGGAAGAAGCTCAGGTAAATGGCATGTAAGGAAGACCGTGCAACCCATT
>WKFP01015081.1:468075-477045 GCA_011057875.1 Pterocles orientalis
ATTTTTCTTTCCTTTATAATTTTTTTAAATATCAAGTACAGGAGGTTGTCCTTGTCTTCCACCACAGAAAGTAGAGATGATCTTTCCTAGTTGTCCATGGGATTTCAAGAAAACTGTTTGGCTGCATATTGCATGCATCTGTAAATACTTGATAAACAGATTGTGCTCGTCTATTTTTATTTCTGTTCATAAAATTAAAGCTAATGCCTACTCTCCTTATCAGCTTAAAATTCAGAAAACAAATTTTCACATTCAATTAATCTTATACTCCTTGATTAATGTAAAAATAATATTTACCTTCACATATCCATTGCATATTGTACTGCTGCATGAATGTAAAAATGTATCGCAAATCTGAAAATTAAATATT
This sequence comes from Pterocles orientalis, assembly GCA_011057875.1. Lineage (NCBI taxonomy): Eukaryota > Metazoa > Chordata > Aves > Pterocliformes > Pteroclidae > Pterocles > Pterocles orientalis. Next base: position 468,446 of record WKFP01015081.1, read on the forward strand.
AGATACTACCTACGGTAATATATTAAGCATGATTGGCTTAGGAAATTCCAATGAATATGTGACAGAAATTATATGAGTCCACCGTATTTGTTCCTTGAGTTTTTTCTCCTGTATTTTTATTGTGAGGAGTAACAGATGAAAAATATAAGTGTTTGCTAATAGGATTCACATCTTATTATTGGTGCTGATTTGCAGTTTTCTTTAACTCGCCGTGATTACTTTTTCAGAAGCTTTCACTTTTCCCCAGCTGATCCTCGTCTTGTTAGGCAGCATTAATGACACTTCAGTCATTGTGGCTTTCAAGCAGAGCCCTTCCAGAGTGAACAGAGAGTTGACATTTCCTGACATTTTCCCAACTAATTACAGGACAAATAATTAAGCATGTTCTCGTATGTAACAAATGAAGGCAAAAGCCGTCTGTCAGCGATGTTGATTGATGACACTCTGGGAGACTTTATCTGATGGGTCCTGCCATGCGGTAGAGGGGAAGCAAATTTATTAGAATGAACAATGCAAATTCTGAGTCATCTCATCCAGTTATGCGCCAAAGCAATATCCATGTCAAGGTGAATGTGACAATGAAAGCAAAATATTTGCATTTTGTGGAGCAGGTTGAAGGGGAAATCAGAGCGAGAAGATGACAGGCCTAATTATTTTGGCTCATACAGGCTAGGACAGCTGTTTCTGGTGTCCTGAACAAGGCTGTCACACAGGTAACTAAATAGGTCTGCATATAAGTCTGTATCCAACACTGTACGAAGATGTCTACCACTAATGACCAACGCTAATGTTACTGCCATCCCTGAAAAACAGTAAATGTGTCACAGTGCACCTTCTGCATGGCAGTCAACATTTCGCTACATAATTACTTGTTAGTGAATTAATTCCTATCTGTCAGTATCTATGCCAGTGTCATTTTTAGACCATTACGAAATTATGCCATCACTATAGCAACTGCAAGCACAGTTAAAAGGCAAAACAGTTCAGATACTCAAGAAAAGTGCCTAGTTAGGCAGAAGACTAATAATGTAAAATTCAAATTGTGATGTTGCTGTCTGCCATCCTAATTTTCTTTATCTTGATTATGCGTTTGATCATTGATCATTAAACAATAATTTAAGGTTTCCAATTTCAATCCACGATTAATATTTAATATAATTAAAACCTCAGCCATAGCAGCATCTTTCCTATAAACAGACGCACACAGTGCTGTCATTGCAATTAATTAGGAGATAAAAAGTGACATGCTCAAAAATGAATCCTAATATCAGTGTTTACATGCAAATAAGAATAACTGATAACATCAGGATGTTCTTTTCTCCCTGCTTTCTTTGTGGGTTGTAAACAATGCCAATCTTAAAATCCTGTATCCTGACTCATTTCTTATTTCTTTATTTATTTCTTACATTCACTCCATTTATCCAAGGAAAGCCAGGACCCATTTTACCATTATCACCATCACTTAAGGATTTCAAGATGCCATCTTATTCACAGAAAGATGCTCACAGGCTTAAGACAAATTATGTACACTAAGCTTTCCAAAATCTTCCCGACTGTTCAAATTTCCAATGACATGTAGAAAAAACATTTGCTGATATCTACAACTACTTTAAATACATACCAGTCTAAGTTAAATTAGGGAAATCCTAATTTATGAAGTATTTCTTCATTTGTATCTTCTTGTGTTTTATATAAACGTTAGAAGAAAGGAGATCAAATTCTTCTAGAAACTTTCAGCACATATTCATCATGTCAATCTATGCAACATGGTGGCTTCTGTTAGAGTGCAAATGTTACAAGGGTGCATTTCAAGTGATGTATGACAGCAATACGGTGGCCTAGCTACTCTGACTCATTGGAAAGAGAATGTAGAGAAATAATATGAAGTTCAGGAAATCAATAAGAGGCCAAATATGTAGGTGAGTTGTTTTTTTTTATTTTAAGAAAAGAAAAAAGTACACCTTATTATTCCATTTTCTTTCCAGTGACAATATATGGCACTTTGGTCATATTTTGCATTAACTGTTTTGAAATAAATCCCTTGCTTTAAAAAATACATATTTTGGGGGTTTTTTTCTCTGAATTTTTCCACTGTCTGCAGAAATTATGTTTTAAGAAAGTGAATATCCACAGTTTTCTGTCTTTCTTAACCTAAATATTGTCTTCACTGCCATGGCATGTGTTTCTAACAAGAAAATCAAATTAAAGCTGAGTCAATCACGTGAAATCAAGGGGAATCTTTGGCAGAAGAAAAACACATAATGATGATGATGCACCTAAAATTACCTGACAAATAAATGCTTATTTCGGACTAAAAGAAAGACCCTTTCATAGTATGAGAAAAATCATTACTGCCTCTCGCCACACGAAGTTATTTCTTTCACTAAGGTTCTACGAAGCAGTCAGTCATCCTTCCTTCCCACTCTATTTAACTTCACACAGACCATTAACACGATGGAAGTGGATAAACTTTGCAAAAATGTCTAATTGCAGTACTGTTCTGAGATAGAACGCTGCTCTGAAAGTGACGGGAAGATTTAATTTCTGTTCTGCTTAACAAGGTTAAGAGAGTTCGGTTCTTGGTTAACACTGACCACGAAATGGATAGGAATCAATAGTTCCTCACTAATGCCACAGTAAGGCAACTCCTTTATTGACCTTTCCATTAACACCAAGCAGCTGAAATGCAAAAAATAAATAGACCAATCATTTTAATTTTGAACATCTACCAAATCAAGTGCTTCACTGGGGTCTCGGTGCTCCTGTGTCAGTCCTCTCATGTATCTACCTGTATTCTTTTATGACTTATCAGATTTTAAAAAAACCTCACTTCTTAAGATTTATCTATCTGGTGATCATGTGTAATTAGTCTGCTTAGCTCAGGAAGAGCTAAAAATTAAAAAAAAAATTATAGACATGAAACAAAGAGTTTCTGTCCAGTTAAAAAACTTTTTATATATCACAGTTACTTGGAAACACTTTTCAGACAAATAAACAATGAATTAACTTGATAGGGATGATACACAAATCTGATGCAAAGAGCCAATGGGAGAGTTTCTGTCTAATGATCCCAGTCAATCTAATTAATGTATTCTGCTACATTACATTTTAAGAAGTGACCATTGTGTAATACACTTTGAAATATGCACAAGCTAATGGGATAAGATACAAAAATTATTATGCTGACAGTAAATCATATTACATTCCTAATAAGCATTAACTAGATAACTAGGTCAAAGCAGTATTATCTTAATTGATTTTTCAAAAGAAACCTGACAGAAAAATGTCAATGCTCGAATATTTCTTCATGCATCATTAAAACAAGATTGGCTTTTAACAAAAGAAGAATCCTTCACAGAATTGATTCTTGCTTCAGGCTGCCTGCAAGTAAGTGTATTACATAAAAATCTATACAGGATATTAAAACAACACCACTCTGCAAGACAGTTACAATTAAAAGCTGACACCACCTCCCCCCCCATGTGTCTACTACAGTAGCTTGCCAGTAAATGTATTTAAAGTCTTCAGAGCCAGTGTAAACCATATATGAAAATCACTCCGTTTTACTGCTTGAGTGTGGGGGGGAAAAACAACAATCAGAGCTTCTAATTAAATCAGTACATTCATAACTTACCCATTTCATAACTATATTGCAATTTAATAAACATGCAAGAAAACAGGAAGAAATGTTACCTTGGAGCTATAACCATAAATACGCGCTCTGCATCTAAAGTAATGAGCAGTTCAGTGTAGAGAGCAGGCATCATTCTGACACCCGAATTTTCTAATAGTGATTGTGAGGTAAAATGCAATATGAAGAACAAATAATATATAATACCAGCAACAACACAATGCTGTATAGGTTCACACAACAGATCTTGTTGCAGATGCACATAGAGATTGATCAGAGAAAGACTGGCTGATCCATCTAAACACGAGTAGCTCATAAACCTTCAAGTGATGGATTGCAGTACATTTGTGGCTTCGTACGACATAAGGCATTTGTTTTGTCTAAATAATCACAGTTCATTTGCTCAAATTGTTTAGTTTGTGAAGTTACAAGTAGAAAATACACATAATAATTTCTCATGATTTTTTAAATGTATATTTTATACAAGAACTTGCTGAGAAATATCTAACATTATTACCAGTTATTCAATGTAAAATAACTTGATAGCTAAACATTTTTTTGCCAAGAAAAGCCTGAGTGCCTACATACATTTTTCAGTATCTACATTTTTCTCTAATGTTGAGCATATTTTAGTGACCCCCATGCAATTTGTGAGCCATTACCACTTTCAAAAGTCGGGAAAGAACGTTAATAGAAATTTGAAAACATTATTTCAGGGGCACAAGCTCTGCTAAGGCTGATCTCAGCCCTCGGGACATAGAGAAGGGATGAGGCAAGGTAATCCTCCAAGTTCTCTGAAGATCTAGACTCCAGAGGACAATTTGGAGAATGAACCTAATACAGAAGGAGGCTATCTTCTCTACCAGCTTTATCCCACTTAGCTCTAGAGAATTCACTTTTTATACCACCACCTAATTTGAATGCTCAGTTTTACATATTTTTTCTGACATTTCAGACTAGAAAGTGTCAGGAGTGTGGTTCTCTCTTAACTCCCATCTTTTTAAGTCAGGTTTAAAAGCTGGTGCAAATTTTCTAGGGAAGACAAGAGTCTGACAGTCTTTGTGCAACATTAGCCCAAATTACCATAAATTCTGTGAAATGTTTTGAAGCAAGTGGTAGTGTGTGCCCTTTTCCTATTGAAAAACATCCCATTTCATAACAGAGTCATGTTGTCCCTTAAATTATTGCGTAGAAATACGTGATGGGAAAAAGCAGGTAAATCCTGAGCAGCTGGTGCAAAGTCATCTCGTGCAACTCAAATCCTGATGGCTCTTCAGCACCTTTGATCTTTGGTCACAGTAGTGGCTCAGCTTGCTTTTCAAATTGCCACAGACAAAATATCAGGTAAAGTAAATGTTTTCTGTTAGTAAAGGAGGCTACGGCAGAGTATAGTCCGTCAGCAAAGCCTAAGAAAGGGGGAGAGGTCAGGCTGTGTGTTTGCTTGCTGGAAGGGACTCTGGAGAGCAAATGAACCATATGGGGTCAACAGCATTTATTAGTTAAAAACTCAGGTCCAACTTATATCCATATTTGTTATGTTACCCTCTCAACCCCTGTACTAGTATAGCATAAGACATCCAAGCTATTCATCCCAGGACTTGCCCCATCATTTGTCACTTCCTTGTATTTCTTCCTTTTCCAGAGAACTCCCAGACACAAGAGGGCAAGGAGGATCTGCTCTGAAGAAAGTCAGGAAATAATGTTTGTATTGTGGCAGAGAAAGGAGAGAGAAAAGGAAGGTTTCTGCCTACCAGGTTGAGTTAAGCTGCAGGAAGGGGTGTAAGAAAGGCCACTGTCCTACATTTAAGGCTCTTCTTCCAAGTTCCTCCTGGCAGACACATCCCACATGTGTTGTGTACTTCCATAATTTCAATCATTACATGTCATCAGCAAGTCACAGTGTGATATTTTGTTTGGCTTTTTGGTACTTTGAAACTATGTTAGGACAGAAAAAAAAAAGACAGCATGAAGATTTCTTCTTAGCATTAAGAGAACCACAGGAGTTTTGTCAGGTAACAATATTGTCTTTAGCTATTACTTAAACATCACTTAAACATCTCTTTTTTCTTTTTTCTTTTATTTTTTTTGGGGGGGGCTGATATATCAGCTTGTGGACTCCTTTGATCATTTATCTTATGTTTTCGTATCTCCCTCCTGTATATTACCAGCATGCTGCTGTTAGTATCTAATCCAGAAATGCCGTATTTTCAATGGCATTCATAGCAGGAGTTTGAGAGAAAGAGAGATTGTATGTTTGTTTCACTTTCCTGCCAAAATATCTGATGCTGTAAATATAGATAACAAGCAGGTGATTGGTGACAACCAACACGACTTTACCAAGGGAAAATCGTGCCTGATGAATTTGGTGGCCTTTTATGACAGGGCCACAGCGCTGGTGGATAGAGGAAGGGCAACTGACATCATCTACCTGGACCTGTGCAAAGCCTTTGACACAGCCCCACATGACATCCTTGTCTCTAAGTTGGAGGGACATGAATTTGACAGAAGGATCACTCGCTGGATAAGGAATAAGTTTGCCGAGAGTACTAGAGTACCTAGAGTACTGTGTTCAGATGTGGGTTCTTCAGTGACTTGTTTGGATGTACTAATGGAATAGATGACAATTTTTTTTTATTGATGCTATCAGTTTATTTGGTTAATTTGTCTCATAAGCTTTGTTTCACCATTTTTTTACCTTGAGTTCTTGAATATTTTGGCAAAAGAAAGACTGTTAATTTCCTTTGCAAACAAAGGAGTTCACTAAAAGTAGAACTATTTTGTATCATCCATTTCTTTCCCAAAAATAAGCCAGCCACCAACTGCTCAATATAATCTCAGTCAAAAAGAGATCATTTGAAGGATGATAAGAAAGATCTGTTTACTTTTTCTCAAAATAAGGATTAGATATAGCATGAAATTGGGAAGCAGATAATTTAAAACAAGTTCTCCACTGAGTTCACAGAGAGCCTCTGAAACCTACTGCCACAAAATATCCCTGTGGCCAAGAACTTAGCAAGAGCCAAGAATGGACTGCATATTTCTGTAGGTAGACTAACCTCAAGTGTAGTCCTATGTCACTGTTCAACAAATATCAAGACGTAATTTTGCAGTCTTACAGTGTTTTGCTGTTGACTGTGGTGTGGATTAGTCCTTCACTGATTTATTTAGATACACAATCAGCTGCTTCATTTCTTCTTAAGAGCACTTTGGTCTCATACCACAGGCTTAGACAGTACCGTATGGATAATATTTTGCTTTGCTGTTCTCTAATCGTGTTTTAGTCTTCTTGTAGCATCCTTGCCTGGCTTTTGTCAGTCTTCAGGATTTAGTTGAGTCAATTTGATTAATGTTTTACTTCCTGTCTTTTCCAGATCATTATTGAAGATGTTAAACATGATTAGGTTTACAGAAATTGCTATTACATCCTTCTAAAGCCCTTCCCCAGAAAGACACACTACTTTTTTTTCTATTTGTCTTTTTATTTTTTGACATAATTTTTCAGAATTGCTCTTCCCTGGCCTGGTTCATATTTTTACAGTCAAGATTCAACGAAACACAATACTGAAAACTGTACTAAAATTCCTTTGTGTTCAATGTGTATTATTTCCATTAGAGCTCATTTTACAATGTTTTTTTAGAAAGCAAAATTAAACTCATTTTTATGCCCATCTGTCTCTTAAGAAGGAAGACCAACTTAAATAAAAGCAGGGGCACACAACATGAGGAACATTAGATATCAGTGAATATAACTATAACGTATTTTTGAAACATAGTGACACCCACTAGATTCAGACTATACACAATTGGCTTTGCCTTAATTGCACCACTTGGACTGTTCAGAAATTATCCTCTAATTTTTAGATGAAGCTACCTATAAAAAGGTCTGTTTTAATGATAATAATCTCTGAAGTTTAAAACCAAATAATATGGCTCCAGAGTCAGCACACTAATGTCGTGATGTATCATTTAGTGGATTTGCAGATGCACACACCCGCAAATGCACGTATATATACATATATATATATATTTGTAAATTTAAACCACGTATGCCTACACAAAAGTGATATTGCTGCCAGAAGTACAAATCAAGAGATGCGTCAGGATTTGAAACCTTGCTGTTTACATGCTCTGTTTCCCTGTACTGTGGCAGTTCCTAATAATTTTGGTTTTGCTTTCAGACTTGTGCAACCCTTGCTATGATGTAAGGGCCAGAGGAAAGAAGCAAACAGAAGATTATTTGCCACCACAAAGGCAAGAAAACACGGCAATCTGGAAATTATAAAATTATGGATCTCACAAATAAGCAGCAAATATGAATACAAGTCTTGTTAGTTTGAACTGTTAATAGGAAGTAAAACGAAGAACACCACTAGTATGACAATTAGGGATTTTAAAACTTATATCGACAGGAAAAAATTTACAAATATCAAAATTTAGATAGATATGAAATGCACCTTGTCCAAGCTTGTTAATAATCTTTGATACTACAAATACACTCAAGCGAGCAAAACTAGAAACGTTCTTCAATAATGGGGATTAATATTAAAGAAACTATTATTAATTAATCTAAGAGCATAATGGTTTATTAAACATTTCCAAAGTGAATGCCTGCTTCAACCGTTCTTTGCTGATGTTATTTAATAGGTCAGGAAACGACTTAATTTAAAAGTTCATAAACCAAATTCTGTGTAATCAGACTTATTTGCTGCAGGAGCAAGTCACAATTTAATCTGTATTCTGTTTTAGCCTAGTCCACAGTAGCCTCTACATACATATAACAAAATGATGCAGATGATACCACAGATAATGCGTTACCAAATTATGGCAAAATTCATCTTTCAGGTATAAAATTCTTAAACATAGTCATGTTCAAATTGTTCTAAAAATATAATGTATCTATAAATCGAAAATCTGCATCTGTTTTACAACTTTCTAAAGTGGCAACATGCTGATTTAATTTTTTTTCTTT
>WKFP01015081.1:477065-494673 GCA_011057875.1 Pterocles orientalis
GTGTAGTCCTATGTCACTGTTCAACAAATATCAAGACGTAATTTTGCAGTCTTACAGTGTTTTGCTGTTGACTGTGGTGTGGATTAGTCCTTCACTGATTTATTTAGATACACAATCAGCTGCTTCATTTCTTCTTAAGAGCACTTTGGTCTCATACCACAGGCTTAGACAGTACCGTATGGATAATATTTTGCTTTGCTGTTCTCTAATCGTGTTTTAGTCTTCTTGTAGCATCCTTGCCTGGCTTTTGTCAGTCTTCAGGATTTAGTTGAGTCAATTTGATTAATGTTTTACTTCCTGTCTTTTCCAGATCATTATTGAAGATGTTAAACATGATTAGGTTTACAGAAATTGCTATTACATCCTTCTCAAGCCCTTCCCCAGAAAGACACACTACTTTTTTTTCTATTTGTCTTTTTTATTTTTTGACATAATTTTTCAGAGTTGCTCTTCCCTGGCCTGGTTCATATTTTTACAGTCAAGATTCAACGAAACACAATACTGAAAACTGTACTAAAATTCCTTTGTGTTCAATGTGTATTATTTCCATTAGAGCTCATTTTACAATGTTTTTTTAGAAAGCAAAATTAAGCTCAAGGAAGACCAACTTAAATAAAAGCAGGGGCACACAACCCTTTTAAATAGGCATTAGTTGAGAAAGACCTTAATATGGATGATCAGAAGTTATTTGCTATGATTGTGTTTTCTATTTGTAGTATCCAAAACACAAATCAATAACTTGGATTATTCAATAACTAGATAAATGTTTTGAGCAGATGTTGCTTTCTCAGACATTACTGAAATTTGCTTCATTTTAATTAAAAAACCCCCAAACAACAAGCACAGAAAACCCCAAATAAAGCAGGTTGAACTAGTGTAAACACTCAGTTTGGAATTAATTTCACCTATTTTTAGTTATGTAAAAGCAGTGGATATAGTCTTAACCATTTCTCTTGACTCCTGTTTCAAGCAGAAAGAGAAAGTTATAAACAGAAAGTGATTTATTCCATTCTAAGATAGATGTCTAAAACTGGCGGAAGGACTCAATTTCTGCCATCCTTGTCTCTCTCAGATTATTAGACTAGGAACTTCATCCAGAACCTTTAGGCAGCTGAAGACAGTTAACATTAATTTCTTCCTTCATGTAGACATGTTGTGTTTTACCAAATTATGATACAAAAGAAATTTTAGAGAACAGTTATGTCACTTTTTTTTTTTTCAAGAGAGACTATTTCACAGATGACCAATGCAAACCCCAACAAGGCCTTTGTCTTAACAACCAAATGCCAAAACGGAAAGGCTCATACCCTCCAAAATACAAGTATTGTTCCATTTCACTAACCGTCTGTGCTACACTGTGGTGAATTTCCTCTTTGTCAGTTCTATATGACAAAACTCGGGATTTGGGAATGAGCTGGACCATTCTGGAGCAACAGCAGCTGTCCTATGTGACCTATCCTTCTGACAACCATGCAGTAATTATGACTGCTCTTGAACAATTCAATTTCTGCCCTTATATATCTTATATAATGACGTAGTCTTAAATGTAAAGCGAAGCCAGCCAACACAGGAAGCGCATTTCTTGAGAAAAGAAGAGATGAGCCATAGAAACACCTGTGTACATATACACAAGCTATACAAAGTCAAGATATCCCTAGAAATTCCAGGTCACTGGAATTCAATGCTATTTTAAATCCAACCTAAATTACATCTTTTTAAGTGGGAAATCCAAAATCAGGTGGCATTTTTTGTTTCTCTCCCCGTTGATTTCTTTCCTCCTCCTTTTTTCGAATTGGGGCTTACAAAATAAGCAAGGCAAAGCCCCCTTCTCTCTGCCTCTCATTCTCTCTCTTTTCTTCCTTTTCTTTGTGACTTCTGCCTTCTTCAGCTTTGGAAATCTGAGAGGGTGGTACAGCAAAAATAACCTCAATAATTTCACTACTCTTTGTTTATCTTTCCAAACCTGGACCAATGTTAAGAAAATACAGAATGAAGTAGGAGCATGTGTGTGTGTGCACGTGTAGATTTCTGGAAACTCTTAATTTGGTTACCTTGGGCTGGAGCACATGATGTGCAGGGAGAAACACGAGGCACTGCATTTGTTTAGCTTAGAAAAGAGAATGGTGACAAGGGGAGATCTATTTGAGATCTGTTTCCTTAAGTACGAAGTAAGAAGTACAAAACTCATGGGAAAGACAGAGACAGACTCTTCTCTGAGACACACAGCAAAAGGATGAGAGGCAACGGTTGAAAGTGTTCAACATATGACATTCCAATTATATGCAAGGAAAAAAGGGTTCACAGAGATTGTAGTTTACTCCTGGAAGAAGCTGCTGAGGGGTGATGTGGAACTCCTATTTTTCTCATCCAGGACTGAAACATGACCCTGAGTAACCTTATCCAAATTTGAAACTGGCCCTCCTTGGACTAGGATATTGGAAGAAAGGTGTCCTCCAACCTGCGCTTTTCTAAAATTCTACAATTTCTAAAAAAGCATGCTAAAAGAGCAAAAAAACCCAGCAATCTCTGCTCTGGGAAGTGATTCTTCAAAAAACCCCATCAACTATCAAATCTCTGTTACCTTTTCCTCTCACTCTCTTTCCCAATACAAAAAAAAAAAAAAAAAAAAAAAAAAGGGAAGAAAAAAGACATTTCACAGAAAATGCAAAAAGAAAAAAAATTAAATCTACGAGATATTGTGTGGTATATAAGACTTTCCAAAATCTGGATTCATCAAAATCCTAATTTATGAGAAGAAGGTGTCAACTGTTGCACTGCTCTTTGCACTAGTATAATGTTTTTTCCCTTTCCACAGTAAGACTTCACTTTGAATTCTATAACGTTTACAGCTGAGTTCAAGTAGGTAGTAAATAGAGGTTTTAGTGATATTTTAAAGATGTGTTTGAATCTGTGATCCACGGAGGAATCTACTTCTGCTGAGATACAGTCTCACTGATTTATCTGTTTGGTACCCAATTCATAAACACCAATATAGTTGAATAAAAAACTGGGAAGAAGGTTTTGTTTGTGTGTTTTGTAACAGCTCGAGTCTTTTATTACTTGCTTATGTAGGACTCCAATTAGTTTTAACAGATGATTTAAATCTATAGGAGTGACAGGATCAGGAGGAAGATTACTTTCTTAATAACAGTTATTTAACATAGTTTTGATGATTAAATGAGTAATGTCACCTACATGAGGAACATTAGATATCAGTGAATATACCTATAACGTATTTTTGAAACTTAGTGACACCCACTAGGTTCAGACTATACACAATTGGCTTTGCCTTAATTGCACCACTTGGACTGTTCAGAAATTATCCTCTAATTTTTAGATGAAGCTACCTATAAAAAGGTCTGTTTTAATGATAATGATCTCTGAAGTTTAAAACCAAATAATTATGGCTCCAGAGTCAGCACACTAATGTCGTGATGTATCATTTAGTGGATTTGCAGATACACACACCCGCAAATGCACATATGTATATATATATTTTTGTAAATTTAAACCACGTATGCCTACACAAAAGCGATATTGCTGCCAGAAGTACAAACCAAGAGATGCGGCAGGATTTGAAACCTTGCTGTTTACATGCTCTGTTTCCCTGTACTGTGGCAGTTCCTAATAACTTTGGTTTTGCTTTCAGACTTGTGCAATCCTTGCTATGATGTAAGGGCCAGAGGAAAGAAGCAAACAGAAGATTATTTGCCACCAAAAAAGCAAGAAAACACTGAAATCTGGAAATTATAAAATTATGGATCTCACAAATAAGCAGCAAATATGAATACAAGTCTTGTTAGTTTGAACTGTTAATAGGAAGTAAAGCGAAGAACACCACTAGTATGACAATTAGGGATTTTAAAACTTATATCGACAGGAAAAATTCTACAAATATCAAAATTTAGATAGATGTGAAAGGCACCTTGTCCAAGCTTGTTAATAATCTTTGATACTACAAATACACTCAAGCGAGCAAAACTAGAAACGTTCTTCAATAATGGGGATTAATATTAAAGAAACTATTATTAGTTAATCTAAGAGCATAATGGTTTATTAAACATTTCCAAAGTGAATGCCTGCTTCAACCGTTCTTTGCTGATGTTATTTAATAGGTCAGGAAACGACTTAATTTAAAAGTTCATAAACCAAATTCTGTGTAATCAGACTTATTTGCTGCAGGAGCAAGTCACAATTTAATCTGTATTCTGTTTTAGCCTAGTCCACAGTAGCCTCTACATACATATAACAAAATGATGCAGATGATAGCACAGATAATGCGTTACCAAATTATGGCAAAATTCATCTTTCAGATATAAAATTCTTAAACATAGTCATGTTCAAATTGTTCTAAAAATATAATGTATCTATAAATCGAAAATCTGCATCTGTTTTACAACTTTCTAAAGTGGCAACATGCTGATTTAATTTTTTTTCTTTCCAAATAAATTGTGTCTACAAGAAAACAAGAAAACCTTGGTTTCTTGGATGTCTTCTTAGAGGAGGATGCTTCAAAGATATCGTGTTTTATAAATAGTACTGCAAAATTAAAAGAATCACAGTAGAACTGCTCATGTCTTTCATTTGCTGTGTTCTTATAAACCTCAGTATCGATATAATAATATACTTGCAATAATTAGCACACAATGCCTTACATTAAACAAAATATGTTCAAATCCATTTTTGTTACAGCAAATAATAAAATAGAACAGCACAAACCTTGTTCCACAGCCATCTGCACCGGGAGAAGGCCTTGACAACAGCATAACCAATGTAATTCCACTGTGCAAAATGGAAAAATCGATACCAGCAAGTAGGGATGATCGGGTATTCTTCAATAAAAGGTTAATGTGAGAAAAAGTTGATTCATCCAAACTAAACTTTCCTCTGGAACATTTCTTAAAATGTTTTCATGAAGAAGTGTTTCTTCAGGTCTGATTTTGTCAGAGACAAAGCCCACAATCTTGTGACTGCAGGGAATCCAGCACTCCCAATGTGTGAGAAGTAGCTCCTATCATTCAAACCTAGGATCTGAAAATGGAGCTCCAAGCCCCTCTGTGTACAGCCCAAACCTCCAGCTGTCAGGAAGACTCTCATATTTTTGCCCAGGCATTCAAAACATGCCTGGCACCCATGACATCTGCATGCAAAATGAACTGGATGCAGCCAGAGCACTCTGGGCATTGTGCACGTTCATGGGGGTATTCACTGGGAGACTGACAGCATCAGTTTCTCCAGGACTTCTGCACATCCTGCCTGCACAGGCCCAAAGATGGATGGCAAAAGGAGGATGCACAGGGAAAGCCAGGGCTGTGATAGATGCAACTGTGAGTTATTCTAATTACATGAGGTTTTAAGATTATCACAGCATGGAATATGGACTACTGTCATTGTCAATAAGCTCTGGGAAATGGCCACCTAGCTTCTAGCCAGCCTGACTGGGTAACACTGGGTAACTCGTGCCTGTTAGCACCGTAGGGATAGGTGCTTGGGAGGCAGAAATACACTCCTTGAGACATGTGGTGAAGACTCTTTCATTTCCTTGTAAATGATGATCGTCATATATTCAGGGCCCTTGCAGCTCTGCGTTTGCTGCTGTTGTAGGACATGCAAAATCGGATTTTTCCCTCCTTATCCTAGCAGTCATCTCCAGGAGACAACCTGGTAATAAAGCCAGCTCTTGAGAATGGATACATGTGTCTAAATTAACAGGATAATTTTTATGAGTTTTAAAATACTAAAAGGGAAAAAAGTCAAGTACCTTTACCTTTTTGTTTCGTTAGGGACTGAGAATAACATCAGTTTCTAACAGGAAAAAAAATACAACTATTGCTAATATTGTTATGAATCCAGAGCACTGAGTGTCTGGTGTCATGTATACATTGCTCACAGGTTTATTTCTGGTGTAAGTATGTAAACAAGAATGTGATCAATGGCAAGAACAAGAAAAATGTACCTGAGAATTGCTCAATTTCCACTATTCCTCTGCAGTGCTTCTTAGGACACCCAAGTCCCTTCTGCTTCCAAGATTTTTAACAATTTGAGTACTAAATTAACAAGTCTAATTTAGTGTAGTTATACCACGAGAAAAGAAAAAGCTTCATCTCATGGGGGAGCAGCAGAAGATTGTGCAGAGACCACTCCCCTGACATCAACTGTTTTGGCAGATGGTGCTGTCAGTTCAGGTCTGTGTTTATTCTCTCATGCATGTGATAGCATATTTTAAAATGTACAGTCTCATGTATTATCTATGGGCTAAAAGCATGCAACACAAGCAGGACTATATCACAGGAGTTAAACTTCTGTAAACAACTAGCAGCGGTTGTGTAAATGCTATTTTCTTGACATAAATAACAGAAACATATGGCCAGAGACAGGAAGTGGGTGATACCTGGATAGATTGATATCCTGCTAGACAAGTGGCTATATTTATGACATGATTCTGCCTGACAGTGAAAGAGGAGGGGAGGAGAGCTAATGACTTTTTCATGAACTCTCTGACAACATACATTTGACCACTGAATAGCTTTCCTAAACAATATGATTCTCTGCATAGTTGTTAAATATGTTCAATGAAGATGAAGAAAATATTGGGGTCAGAAGTAAAACTCCTGTTTCCCGTTTTCTTAGGCAACTTATGTTGAAACAACATTTTCATTGCAATAGTTTAGTACTCACATGATTTCCAAACACTAGTCCTTTACCGGAGAATTCAAGCCATGGGCCAGTAGTGTCCCCCTGTAAGTATTCCTGATATGGCATGAACTTTAAAACGAGAAGTTTAATACCACAACACCTATTTTATAATCCTACTTCCTTCCTATTTCCTGATAAAAATCCTGGCTACAATAAATTTAAACCCTTGAGCATACAAATTACCACCTTCTCATATTTGAATGTAACTCCTTGAGCATTATTGTATCATAGGAAAACACAACTTTGTGCATTTTCAGATTCTGCCTTTTACTACACGTGACTCCTCCACAACACA
This sequence comes from Pterocles orientalis, assembly GCA_011057875.1. Lineage (NCBI taxonomy): Eukaryota > Metazoa > Chordata > Aves > Pterocliformes > Pteroclidae > Pterocles > Pterocles orientalis. Next base: position 484,057 of record WKFP01015081.1, read on the forward strand.
TCAGAACAGTTAAATGTAATGTTTCTTGTGTCTGAGCTGTTCTGTTCTCAAAATTATTCCGTTTACAAAAACACACAACATTTTCTGACAACTGTATTTCTTCTGTCTGGTTATAAATGTGGGCCAAATTAGTTTTTCTGGTAGATCTACGTAATGCTCTTCACTCTAATTCTACCCTCAGCAATAAAGATTCAGTTGTCTTCCTTTCAGCACGGCTCTGTGGCTACAGTCTACCATAACTTCCTGAAGTGTACGCTTATTTGCTTTTAAATGATGCTCATGATGTGCCAGAACCTCCTCTACGTTACTCCTTCAGTTGTAATGGGTCTTCAAGGACAAGCTAGGGTCAGACAAAATATGAATTTTGTGACTAAAGCTGATGGATTATTCTCTAGTAAACATCAGAAGAATGACTCTTGCAGACAGGTGTTTGAACACTGCCTTTTCAGTCTCACATCTGGCTAAAACAGAAAAATGTCAAAGGAGAACATATGAATATAAAAGTCCGCTTGTGGTGAGGAAGTTAGCAGGATTTGTTCCTAAACAAGAAGATATAGAAAGAAACTATCTTCAGGAATCAGTCTACTTTTGAAAAGGAATTAAAACAAAAGACTGCTTCCAGAATTCACATTGGACTTGCAGAAAATGTTGAGGACGCTGTTGAAATCCTAACGTCCTGGAGCCAAATCCTAGAACATCTAGGGTAAACTACTTTAAAATGAAGCAAAATAGGGCCCAACATTCCTAAAGTTCAAACCACCCTTTTCATCCGATTAAGAATATTATGACCATCTGGAATACTCAGTCGTCTTTTCCTGTGTTTCTGTGCCTGAGTCTGATGTGCTCACAAGGGACCCCAGAGAGAAGCATTCCTGTTCTTTACAGTACCCTGCTTGTTAAAATACAGACCCACTATGTGGGAGGCCAAAGCTCAAATTCCTACTTTGCTTCAGCAGGCCTCAGTTCACATTTCCTATGCCTCTGTGAAGTGCCTCATCAACACCAAACAGCGTGTTCCAAGGAGTCTGCATGTTTGTCATACCCTCCTATTGCCTCTGTTCCACTGTGCTTGACATCATTAAACATCCACCAGTGCAGGATCTCAGCATCTGACAGTTTAGGATCCCTACAAGCAGAAAACTATATTTTTTATCCATGTTAAGATAAATATTTAATTACTTATATAAAATGCAATTATCAAGAAAAGACTTTTTACCAATCTTCCCCATTGCCTCTTGGATCTTGACATTCATTTGACACAGGGGAAAGAATTGTCTGAGCATTAACACTAAGAGCTGCGGCAAGCATCCTACGTTTGTATACAGTGTTTCCAAACGGCCAGTGGCCAGGTCTTTGACCAAATAAACCTTTTTTTTCTGTACTCTCTTAATGTGGCTTTTGTGAAGCCGAAGGAAGAGAAACTGCACAGACCTTCTAGACGGCAAGTGAAAATGTACCACAAAGTGCAGGGGGAGCCCTGAGTGAGCCTTACACACCCTAGGCTCTGTGTTATGACAATCCTTAAAATCTAGGCCCTAAGAACTAGAAATTAGGTGTGTTCCTCGATGTATTTCCAGCACTGAAACATGGTTGCTAAACACTTTCTAACTTGTATTGAGCTACAATTAACAAAATCATATTTAGAACTATAATTAGCCCATAATCGCTTAGTCACCACCCGCTGGTAACTGGTCGTGATTTCAACGTCTGAGCTAGGACTGATGCCTGAAATATATTGTGTGAATCAAGAATATTTAGATGCACATTAATAATCCTATTCTTGGCATCTCAAACAATCTGTATGTAAATGCAGAAAAAAAAAAAAAAGCTTATTTTCCCACAGAGTTCCTCATTATCTGCTTCAGTGGGAACATTTAATAATTTCTAAGACATTGGGGAAAACCAGCAGTAGCACAGATACTTTCCTTGAGTTTGTGGTGTTGTAGGATAGTTGTAAACAGAAGGAATCACTCATGTAGTGTAATGTCCATGAACTGAGCAAAGCACCTGCACAGGGAAGTGTTGTCAAAATCAACTTGTGTGTCATCCCCTGCTGCTTTCAGAGAGGCCCATTGAGTGCTTTCTAGAAAACAACAAAAAAAAAGGAAACATATGCTCATGCAGAGCTTGACACTGGAGGCAATGTGCAGCAGTCTATTAAATGCATAAAAGTTGATTTTCTGATTTCTTTATATCGCTAATTTCTCTACACCTTGGATCTTTTCATTGTGTGTCTGACTGCATTGATCGATCCAGTGAATAACAGAGGGAATATCCATACGTGAGAAAATTACATTGCTTGTGAGGGTTCCTTTAAAATTTAAATTCTTATTGAGGACTGTCGGCATAAGAGAAGATGTCTTCATAGCTCTACAGATAGGTGGTATTTTTTTCTTCTAGTTTGATTTCTCAGGGAAATATAAGATGATACTCAGCAAAATATTTCTTAAGAACTGATCACATTCAACCATTGTGTATGGATCTGGAAAAATGTTCAGTTTCCACGAATGTCATATTAGCCAACAGTGACACTTAGTTTGGCATTACAGTGAACCAACTGAAATTTGACCCTAAAATCATAGAATCATAGAATGAATTGGGTTGGAAAGGACCTTAAAGATCATCAAGTTCCAACCCCCCTGCCGTGGGCAGGGACACCCTCCACTAGCCCAGGTTGCCCAAAGCCTCATCCAGCCTGGCCTTGAACCCCTCCAGGGATGGGGCACCCACAGCTTCCCTGGGCAACCTGTTCCAGTGTCTCACCACCCTCATAGTGAAAAATTTCTTCCTAACGTCTAGTCTAAATTTACCCTCTTTTAGCTTATCCTCACTACTCCTTGTCCTCTCACTACACTCCCTGACAAAGAGTGCCTCCCCCTCTCTCCTTTTGGCCCCCTTCAGGTACTGAAGGCTGCTATTAAGTCTCCTCGGAGCCTTCTCTTCTCCAGGCTGTTAAATCTGGTATCTTTTGCACATTGTGCCTGTTGTTATAAAACAAGGAGAAAACAAGCTGTCTATAGAGAATCTTATGCAGTGCTTTCCCATATGTCAGTCTCCAGGACAAGGCCATATTAATGTATGAGTGGTCAGCTCCTTTCATATACTACTAATGTACTGGAAAGTCTTCCGCACTCGGTGCTTTCCTTCACGTCTCAGGACATCTCATGCTAGAGTACTTCCCCATGCAGAACAATATGGCCTTCTCTTGGAAAAGCCCTCTGGGCTGATCATTGTCAGGTTATGTTATGTTTTAACAGTAGGCACTTCAATGCTAGTCTTGTGCAGAGTTGTAGAAGGAACAAGAGGTCTAAACAAACAGAAGGGCCACTAGAGCCCTTTCATTTATCATCCTAACCTGACAGAAACCCCTATCTATTCCCTAGCTTTACTGAATTTTACACATTTCTTTTAAAACATCTGCTTTTTAAAAGTAGCTATTCTTATTCTTGGCCCTTCTCCATAAGTATTTTCTCTCTTACTGTTTAGATAAGTCGGTTTGAGAAATCTAAAGGAAAATGTAAAATCAGAGGTTACTTTCAGAAAAATTTTAACATAACATAAACAAATATTGTTAAAAATAATGATGCTAATTCTTACACAGCATCTTTTATCCAAATATGCTATGAAGGTGTGAAGTAGTTAGTCCTCACATCACAACACCCTTGTGAATAAGTTAAGCATTATTATAGCAAACAGCCTCAGGAGGAAACAGATATAAAGAGAATATAAATGTTACCTGAGTAACACAGGGAATGGCATAACTGGGATTTAAGCCCAGTTTTCTTCCCAGGGTTTATAAAAAACATTCCCTCTTTAATAACTGAAAGAGTACTCTCAGTCCATCTTAAAAGAGCAATTGCTTACAAGAAGAGTTGTGAAAACCGTTCGACTTTTCTTAAACACCTAGTTAGGAAATGCTCCTTGAGCACAAATTCTCAGTGTAGGGCTGTTCAGGCAACTAAGAGCTCACACAAAAGTTAGTCACAACGTTTTCCCGCTGTCTGTTTGCCAGTGACAATGGCAATACAGTTTGGAAAGATGTTTTTTAGAGTTTCAGATTGGGTTCACTGCTTTTCGTCATGCAGCTGAAGACAAGACTTGTTTCGGTATTCATCATTCCGTATTCAGTATTTCTGCATTTGGAATTAACTTTCCTGATGTGATCATAAAGGGACTTGTTACCAGCACTGAAACAACAAAGATGTAACCCCAAGAAGTACCAGCATTTTGTTAAAAGAAATGCAAAGTATTTTACATGGAAAAAGAATATGAAGTCAAAAGTCTGTTGAAGTTATTTATTTAGAAGAACTTCTTGGACTGAAAACCAGAGGTCTTTCTGTCTGATGGTGATGGGATATATTTTTCTCACTTTTAGAAAGGGATTGGTTTGGGTGGGTGATGATTCTGATAAAGGGTGAGGCAAAATTTGAAAGTCTGAAAGGAAGATTAGTAGCACGGGAGCTTTTGAACTTGAGGTATGAAAATACACTACATTTGTTGGGAGCAGTGCCATTTTGTTGGAAAAGGGATTAATTTTGTGAGAGTTGCAAGACACATCTTTAGTTCAGAGAAGGATGATGATGGGGAATGTTAAATACTTCAGTGTATTCGTGAGAATTATGTGGGATTTGAGCAAGTGTTGAATCTGTGAGATTAATGGGGAACTGATGGCACAGGGGAAGGATTAAACGCATGTAGTCATGAAGTTGGGACCTGAGAGAGTCAGAAAGATTGGATTGGGAGGCACCACTTGGGTCACTGAGTCCATTTGTTAGCAATCTCAGCTAACTATGTGATAGATGCTTATTTTAGAATTATCCACATAACATTTATTCTGCTTTTTTCCACCTGTCACATTTCCCAGGACCAAAGAAAAATTAAGACCTTCAGCAAAACTCACAAGTACAGTATGTCACAGAAAGGACATAGAAGAGTTTACGGTCACCTCCAGTAACTAAGTCCCTGCATTACCAGGGAAGCAATTAAATAAAACTCTCAAGTGAGTCTAAAAAGCAAGTACCATGCTCTGTACTACAAAAATGCATCAAGTAAAGGAAATCTTTCCTTCTAAAGCCAAACCAAGTGATCATTTTACCCTGTGCGAATGAGAAAGCTACAATAGTATGACACTGAATATCAATTGCAGTGCCATAACAGTAGAAGCATCTGAATATCCTGCCTCTGCCTTTCTTCTAATTATGGCCAATTTCCAACGCTTCACAGAAAAGAGAACTTTCCTTCCTGAAAAAAACCCACTTGTTTACCAAGATATGAAAATATTTCTTCCTTGCTTCCAGAGGTGACCATCAGAGGTGCAAGACACAAGATGAACACAGTGTATGTGCAGTACAAATAGACACTACTCAGTCTCATTTCAGTCACCTTGCCACATGGGATACCTAATAGTTCATAACACAAGCTTATTCTTTGTTTCCTCAGAATTCTCTTTGTAAGTTTTAAAATTTTTCCTCCTTGTCACTGTCTTAAACTTAAGTTCCTACTCCACTGCCCTGTTCGGAAACTAGAAATTTGTTTCTTGGATGGATAGAGATCATTTAGTTAGCAAGCTAAATGTATTTATGACAAATTTATTATAATTTCTCTCATGTTGTTTAATACTTTTACTTAAAAACTCTTCAAAAATAGCCGCTGCATGTCCCTAATAAATCTTCTCTGCATTTAGGTCTATACTTCCTGAACACAGATAAGTGGTCCTCCATATAATATTCCTACTGAAGTCTTATGATTGTCTTCCCTGATGGTACTAGTAATTTTAGTCTGTTGACAAAATAACCTGGCCTAATATATCCTGGGAACTTGCCGTTCTTTTTCACAACTGCATCACACTAGTTGTGTCCTTACATATACCCAAGTTTTCCTCCATTTCATTAACTTCCAACTGATAAGACCCCAGCCCAAAAATTTTTGTTGTCTGAACCCAAGCAGATCACATCTTTTTTTTATGATAATGATTTCCATATTGTTTCTGTCACTCTGATCAACTAAGCTATCGAATTCCTTTAAGGTACTTTTATGTCCTTAGTACGGGCACATACCTTAACTTGTTCTAAAAAATCATAATTGCCCTGAGTAGGAAAGGCAGGTAATTCTTGCAGATTGCAACTGGTGTCTTATTTGTACTGTAGTTTCTAAGAGCACTAACGAGTGCGTAGCACTCGTGCATGTGTGTACAACTACGACAAAATGCTGTTTCAGCTTTGAAACTACAGTACAAATACAGTTTGAGCAACAGTAGTGTGCAAATCCAAAGAGATGAGGTGAATAAAAGACAATAGTGAGAAAAAATTGATTGACAGCTACACCTCAGTGACTATTTCTACTCTTCCAAGGGATTTTGAGCACGATGCTGTGGTTGGGATTTGGAAGCCAGCAGGGATCATTTATAAGTTTTAGTCTTTTTGATCTCTGACCCAGTGGGCAAGGAAAGACTTGTCAGGAAAAACACTGAGTTTGGGGGAGCAGCTAAGTACAAGATGCTTAGTACCAGTCAGTCTGATCTAAATATTGTTTTAGGATTTCAGCTGACCAAGATGTTGTCCTATTCATGCTGTTTAATGTGCAATAGGATTAAAGGCATGCATAATCTGAGCATGTACGAAACCCCCGAGACCCAGTTGAATGGCATGCTGAGTGAGGTCTTTGGCTCAGATCCTGCCCAAGAGATATTAATTTGGGTATGAATCAAATGAAGCTGGGAACTGGTGCAGTTGTGCTAGTTACATCTGATGTCAGTTTAAAGTCTCTCAGCTCTAATAAAGCATGTTGTCCAACTTGTGAGATTGCATTAAGAAGGGCAGAGTAATGGTATTTAATGTCTAGCAGGTCTGGAGTTCTGTGGAATGGAGATGATTTCAAGGTTGCCAACCTTTCCACCCTTCCCTCAGTGCTCCTGTCCCACAAACAAGCAGTCTCCCAAGTCTCTCCTCTACTCGGTCTCCTAAGGAAGTTTTTGGTAATATACCAAATGCAACACAGAGGATTTGAGAGAAACAATAGATAATTATGAGCCAGATTGAAATGTTCTTTGCTCAGAGTAGTTGCTAGGACTGTTAACAAGAGAAACTACTTATTAATGCAAGTAATGGGTTTCCAATGTCTTGGTGCACACAGGAGACTGGATTAAAGTGGAGTGTTTGGCCTGAAGCTCCTCCTTCATTTGACATTTAACCCTAATGGTATATGGGCACTAATTTGTGGCTTGACTGAGGGGAGATGACTGCACTAATGACCGGGTCTGGTAGACAACAGACAAGATGAGAGGTGACTGCAAGCTGGGGCAAAGCAATTGGCTAAGGAAAGCAATGGAATGGCCAAGGGAAGCAGTGTGAGAGTCAAGAAAACAAGTTAAACTTCCCATATGGCTTTTATACCCAGTACTGAATCCAGAGTTTTCAGAGGGCAGATAGCTGGGATGCTTTGCCAAGGTCAGGGGAGTTCTACTCTGAACTGGTTTCTTGCTTTTCTTTCTCTGAGATGGCTACACTTTCATTCATATAGTATGGGACCTTCCTGAATTCTCTGGTGCCTTTTGTACAAAATAATTTAAGCCCGAAAGATTGTTCATAATTTTATTTAAATGATGAACAACTCCAGCTGTGAAATACACTATACCATATGTCTGGGGAGAACAGAATCACCCTCAGGAACAAATCAAGAGCTTTCAAACAGATGCAATGAATATATGTTGTGCTTTCTTTCTTTTTCCTTTTTTTTCTTTTTTTCTTTTTCTCTCAGTTCTGTATGGAAAGAGCATTTCAGGTATATAACAGAAATTTCTGTAATCTGAGCATACATTACATTTGAGGTAAGATTATTATTTAAAGTAACAAGCAGACAACATTCTAATATAGAGCAAAAACTAAAAAGTATTAAATTATACTTTTTAAAATTAAATTATTTTGTAATTACTCATAATCTAAACCAAGAAAATAGAGTTTTAAAAATTGTTTCATGGGGAAATTGTAAATAAGTACAAATAGTTGATACGCATATAAAACCTGATGCTGGTAAACTTAAAAAAATCCATTAAAGACAGAATTTGAAATTTATCAGTACTAATTAAAACCACACAATCTAGACCAACTTGATATCCTAAATCAGACACAAACACTTCATTCTGTAGAGTCATATTCAAGCAGATTGATGACTACAACTTTTCTTTCAAAGATAAAATTCCTTTCACCTCTGAATACTGAGTCAGACAACAGCTGCATAGGAAACCCGTCCAAATCTGAACTGAACAGGTGCAGAAGCTTTACAGACACTTTACCTTTACTTAAAGGAAGATTTAGTGAAAATTTGAAGTGAATTACATCTGCAAAGTAGAGAAAATTTTTTTTCCAGCAATTATTTTGATACAACTACAAATGGGGACATTTTGTTACTCGTTACATAATGAGGACATGAAAAAAAAATGTTTCAAGTGGGTATTTTCTATACTTAAGAGGAAATTATGCAAGATGACAATTTCACCATTATGAGATAATTTGGTTAAACTGCTAAAATGCTAGTTGCTGTCTCTAATAAAGAGTAGGTACGTATGCTGAAAATAAGTTAGGCATCAAATTAGAAAAAGATAAAAAATATACAAAATTATTTAAGTTAATCAAAGGCAGGAAAACAGAGACAGATGAGCAGATTTGCACTAGATAATGAATAGCACAATGAAGAAAGACTTTGAAGTAAGTAAAATGCTTTCTTTATATTAATTCTAATACTGGTAGGTGTAAGTTGTGCACTGCTGTACTTGCTTTGCTAAGGCTTGTACTTCTATAATTTTACACTGTTAGCATTAGCTTCCAGGTGCATTTTTTCTTTGAAAGACATGGACTTCAGGTCTAATTGTACTTACCTCAGTGCATGTTAGAGGAACAATATTTGAAGGAGACCTTTGATGGATACGCTACAGGAACACCCAACTGAATACCACTAGCTAGCCATCATTTCCAAGTCTTTAAGAAGGTGGCAATGTAGCATTGAGGGACAAGACAGTCTAGACCTTTTTGATTAATGAAAATACCCCACAAACAAACAAACAAAGCCACCTGCTGATGAACAGGAAAAGTATTTACACTAATACAAGCAGAAAAGTCTGAGGAAAGCCAAAGGAGCTCCAGAAAAAAAAAAAAAAACAGCATGAAGATTTCTTCTTAGCATTAAGAGAACCACAGGAGTTTTGTCAGGTAACAATATTGTTATGAGTAACTTTCTCTTTTGCTGTTACTTAAACATCACTTAAACATCTCTTTTTTCTTTTTTCTTTTTTTTTTTTGGGGGGGCTGATATATCAGCTTGTGGACTCCTTTGATCATTTATCTTATGTTTTTGTATCTCCCTTCTGTATATTACCAGTATGCTGCTGTTAGTATCTAATCCAGAAATGCCGTATTTTCAATGGCATTCATAGCAGGAGTTTGAGAGAAAGAGAGATTGTATGTTTGTTTCACTTTCCTGCCAAAATATCTGATGCTGTAAATATAGATAACAAGCAGGTGATTGGTGACAACCAACACGACTTTACCAAGGGAAAATCGTGCCTGATGAATTTGGTGGCCTTTTATGACAACGCTGGTGGATAGAGGAAGGGCAACTGACATCATCTGCCTGGACTTGTGCAAAGCCTTTGACACAGTCCCACATGACATCCTTGTCTCTAAGTTGCAGGGACATGGATTTGACAGAAGGACCACTCGCTGGATAAGGAATAAGTACTAGAGTACCTAGAGTACTGCGTTCAGATGTGGGTTCTCCAGTGACTTGTTTGGATGTACTAATGGAATAGATGACAATTTTTTTTTATTGATGCTATCAGTTTATTTGGTTAATTTGTCTCATAAGCTTTGTTTCGCCATTTTTTTACCTTGAGTTCTTGAATATTTTGGCAAAAGAAAGACTGTTAATTTCCTTTGCAAACATAAAGGGGTTCACTAAAAGTAGAACTATTTTGTATCATCAATTTCTTTCCCAAAAATAAGCCAGCCACCAACTGCTCAATATAATCTCAGTCAAAAAGAGATCATTTGAAGGATGATAAGAAAGATCTGTTTACTTTTTCTCAAAATAAGGATTAGATATAGCATGAAATTGGGAAGCAGATAATTTAAAACAAGTTCTCCACTGAGTTCACAGAGAGCCTCTGAAACCTACTGCCACAAAATATCCCTGTGGCCAAGAACTTAGCAAGAGCCAAGAATGGACTGCATATTTCTGTAGGTAGACTAACCTCAAGTGTAGTCCTATGTCACTGTTCAACAAATATCAAGACGTAATTTTGCAGTCTTACAGTGTTTTGCTGTTGACTGTGGTGTGGATTAGTCCTTCACTGATTTATTTAGATACACAATCAGCTGCTTCATTTCTTCTTAAGAGCACTTTGGTCTCATACCACAGGCTTAGACAGTACCGTATGGATAATATTTTGCTTTGCTGTTCTCTAATCGTGTTTTAGTCTTCTTGTAGCATCCTTGCCTGGCTTTTGTCAGTCTTCAGGATTTAGTTGAGTCAATTTGATTAATGTTTTACTTCCTGTCTTTTCCAGATCATTATTGAAGATGTTAAACATGATTAGGTTTACAGAAATTGCTATTACATCCTTCT
>WKFP01015081.1:499919-553074 GCA_011057875.1 Pterocles orientalis
TCAGACACAAACACTTCATTCTGTAGAGTCATATTCAAGCAGATTGATGACTACAACTTTTCTTTCAAAGATAAAATTCCTTTCACCTCTGAATACTGAGTCAGACAACAGCTGCATAGGAAACCCTTCCAAATCTGAACTGAACAGGTGCAGAAGCTTTACAGACACTTTACCTTTACTTAAAGGAAGATTTAGTGAAAATTTGAAGTGAATTACATCTGCAAAGTAGTGAAAATTTTTTTTCCAGCAATTATTTTGATACAACTACAAATGGGGACATTTTGTTACTCGTTACATAATGAGGACATGAAAAAAAAAATGTTTCAAGTGGGTATTTTCTATACATAAGAGGAAATTATGTAAGACGACAATTTCACCATTATGAGATAATTTGGTTAAACTGCTAAAATGCTAGTTGCTGTCTCTAATAAAGAGTAGGTACGTATGCTGAAAATAAGTTAGGCATCAAATTAGAAAAAGATAAAAAATATACAAAATTATTTAAGTGAATCAAAGGCAGGAAAACAGAGACAGATGAGCAGATTTGCACTAGATAATGAATAGCACACTGAAGAAAGACTTTGAAGTAAGTAAAATGCTTTCTTTATATTAGTTCTAATACTGGTGTAAGTTGTGCACTGCTGTACTTGCTTTGCTAAGACTTGTACTTCTATAATTTTACACTGTTAGCATTAGCTTCCAGGTGCATTTTTTCTTTGAAAGACCATGGACTTAAGGTCTAATTGTACTTACCTCAGTGCATGTTAGAGGAACAATATTTGAAGGAGACCTTTGATGGATACGCTACAGGAACACCCAACTGAATACCACTAGCTAGCCATCATTTCCAAGCCTTTAAGAAGGTGGCAATATAGCATTGAGGGACAAGACAGTCTAGACCTTTTTGATTAATGAAAAAACCCCACCAACAAACAAACAAACAAAGCCACCTGCTGATGAACAGGAAAAGTATTTACACTAATACAAGCAGAAAAGTCTGAGGAAAGCCAAAGGAGCTCCAGAAAAAAAAAAAAAGAGAGGACTTGTGAGTAGAGAATAGAGGCAAAACTCTGAAGTAATTGTTGAAAAAAACCGTTAAGGTACTGGACTTGAATATTCTTGTTGCAATAGTTCCTTTTGGAGTGAAGAAAGATTCCTTCATTTCTCTCAAAAGAGTTTGTGACATGAAAAATCTCTGACAGCTTATGCCTCACAGGTGAAAATTCATTCCAGTTGCGTTAAAACAAGGTGATTCCCTCCAAGCAAAATTAAGCTCAGCACATTTGCTTTGAAATAGCAATTAACATAATAAATGTATTGATAGCATCTTGACAATGACATTTTGAAAAGAGGTAGCTCTGTTGTCATGGTTTAACCCCAGTCAGCAATCAAGCCCCACACAGCCACTTGCTCATTCCCCCTTCGCCCCCTGATAGGATGGTGGAGAGAATCAGAAGGGTAAAAGTGAGAAAACTCATGGGTTGAGATAAAGACAGTAAAGCAAAAGTCACTTGCACAAGTAAACCAAAACAAGGAATTCATTCACCACTTCACACGGGCAGGCAGGTGTTCAGCCATCTCCAGGAAAGCAGGGCTCCATCGCATCTAACAGTTACTTGAGAAGACAAACACCATCACTCTGAACATCCCACCCTTTCCTTCTTCTTCCCTCAGCTTTATAGGCTGAGCATGATATCACATAGTATGGAATATCCCTTTGGCCAGTTGGGGTCAGCTGTCCCAGCTGTGTCCCCTCCCAGCTTCTTGTGCACCCCTAGCCACTGGTGGGGTGGGGTGAGAAGCAGAAAAGTCCTTGACTCTGTGTAAGCACTGCTCAGCAATAATAAAAACATCCCTGTGTTACCAGCACTGTTTTCAGCACGAATCCAAAACACAGCCCCATACTAGCTACTATGAAGAAAATTAACTGCATGGCCCAGCCAAAACCAGCACATTTGTACATCCCGGTGGAAGACTATATAAGTTCAGTAATGCTCAAGAGGAGCTTCTAAAACACAGATATCCTAAGGACAGTGCCATTCTGCCATCTTCCCTCAGATAACCTCTGGAGAGGAACAGCTTGAGATATCGCACTTAAGCATCACATTATGTTTCTTATCAGCTGCTTCAGCTGGCTCCTCACTCCACATGTGAGTGTTCAGGATTACTTGCTGATCAGCCCGTACCCTTTAGAAAGATATTACAAACATTGGGTTTTAATTGTTGTCTGAGGTCAGGCACTGAAAAGTTAGGTGTTGCTTTGATTAATTTGTAGGTGCTTAACACTATTCATGGGATCTAATTTACGGCAACACTTGACATTTATCACATCTGAATCCTCCTGTGGCCTTACCCTTTAGTAGTGGATGTGCAAAGAAGCCAAAAGCAAATAAAAATGGGACCTAAAAAGCAAAAGATAATACCCTATTGTGATACCCTGTTTCCACAAAACCCCTGTCAAAACATTGCCCAAAGTAGGATGTGAATTGAGTGGAAAGAGTGGAAAAGATTTTATTAGCAACATTTATTTGTCTTCGTTAAAAGACCCTCAGTAATGAGAACATCCTCCCCCCCCCCAAAAAAAAGAAAATAAATTATAGAAATTGTCACTATAACATCAAAGGAATTAAAACCATTTCACTTATTACTGACTGTTTGCTTAGGGAAATTATTCATTTTATCAGCAACAGAATAGCCACAATTTAATAATTGCATTCTGTGCAGAGAGAGACTGATATGCACATTAATATCTTCCTATTTAAATGTATAACAAGGATGTGGGTGAATGACTGACATTACTCTTCATTTATAAAACATATAGAAAAAGATAGGTGCCCGGCATTCCAAATACTGTGTAGTTAAATTGCAATCACTATATCAGCTGAAACTATTAACTAATCCCACAAGAAAACATCAACAGAAATCCAAACACTACCACGCCAGCTCTGTATCTCGGTACAACTCCTCAAATCCTCTCACAAATCCGACCTACATAGACTAGTCCTGCAGCAGTGTGTCTCTGGAAGGAAAGGGAGCTAAGGACCACAGCAGGGAGAATTTTCTGCAACGGCAGGATTCCCTCTGTTTTACCATAGCCCCTTCTGTTCTAAATCCAGAAGACCTCAGTTTTCTCACAGCTCTGTGAATTGCAATTTGACCAAGACTGCATAGAAAGAAAGGGATTTCTGACAGCAAAATATCCTTCTCCTTATCCATTTAAAGAACCAGGTATGATTTCCATCTGGAAAAGATCAAGCAGCTCTTGCAAATGAGTGGACAAAAGTTGAGGGTGCCTTGGTTCAAAACTGCACTTAAGATGACTGTCTTCTCCCTGTTAGCCTTGCTTCCATTGTTTTCTAGGTTATAACCTCAACTAAAACTTAGTGCTCTAGTGCAACACGGGTAAGGATGATTGTAACATCTATACGGATTACAGAACAAATGTAGTCCAGTCTCTGAATTTTGCTCTTTTTTTTTCTACATCTCACTCTCCTCCCTGTGGATAGAAGAAATTTTTCAGGCCTGAGGTATTCCTCTTCCATTATAAGGTACTTCAGAACACTGCTTTTTGAAGAAGTACTATTGTCTGGAATGTCAAAAGCGTATAAAACTGTGATGTGCACCTAAACGTCTACTTTGCAAAAGAACTGCAAGTAGGCAAAACACCCAGCAGCAAGTGATAATTAAAAGGTTATTTACTGTTTTCTTATAGAATGTCTCAACCTTAACATAATTGATCATGATAAAGTCTCAGATCATTATATTGTTAATGTAGGAATATATATATACACACAAAAAAGGTATGTGTTTGTGTGTGCACATGTAAAATAAACATGTTTATGGTGTTAGGGGTGTGTGTCTCTGTAGCTATATACAGTTTTGTAGTAATACATAATAAACTATGGTAAGGAAAGGCAAGAAAATACAGGCACAGCTTTAATTCTGGGGAGGCCTGTTAAGTGTCTGTATATTTCCCTTCTTTAAAACTAGCTCACAATAACTTGGAAACCACCTCTTCATCATTGGAAAGAACTTCAGATTGTCCACCCCCAGCTCTTCCGTGGCTGAACTTAAAAAAAAAAAAAAATCCTTGAGTATTAAGTACTATTTTTTAAGTTGATAGCTGCCTTAACTTATTTAAAAACTTTCATTACGTTCTGAATTATTTTTTGTTCTCCTTTATTTCTGTGAAAACATATTTGCTTCTGTATCCTAAAATATGTAGTATTGTTCATAGTCATTTAAATATTACTCATAATGAAGAAAAAACCTGTATCTTTGTACTGAATTATTCCATGTTGAGGTACTGTGTTTACATTTACTTTCAAGGTAAAGTTAACATATTACCAACAAAGCTATTCATGTAGCCATTATTGGATGGATAAAAACACAGGCTTGTGAACAAATATGACAAGCCAAATCTTAGTAAATTAAGTATTACAACATTTTGAAACACTTTTTTTTGCTGTGATGCATAATGTGATGAAGTTTTAATCACAGTCAAATATTTTATGCACTGCAGAAACCATCAGAATACTTTATGTAGGCACGCTAACTGCAAAAAAGTCCGTAAGCGCATGACATAATGTTCTGTGTCACAGGAAATATAGAGTTTTGGTACAACATCATTCCGGTAAAGCCAAAGCCAAAATAACTTATAGTGGAAGAAGTATGATGGACTTTTAGTATAATTTCAAACAATAATACATTTTCTCTACCAACTTCCTTTCCATTCATTAATTACATTCCAGATTAAAATAATCAGTGGGGAAAAAAATCCCATACAGTGTAAATTTTACTTTGTTTCCATTTCTTATTTCAGCCTATAACTTTAGATATAATTACTTATATTAAAGCTCTGAAGAATAAGGTTGCCATTAACTGTGATTTAGCAAATGCTTTCAAATTTTAGTCTTACACTACATAATTATACTTACATGAAATATAATTAATGAGGAAAATGTCTCAGATGTGTGGGCTAGGAAGGCAAATATAACTATCCTTTATTGTGCCTTCAAGGTTAGAATTATTATAGTACTTATAATTTTATTATAATTACCCATAATGAGACTCCACATGCGTGATACAGTCTACATGCTTTTGACATTAGAAGTTTTCAAAATGCCTCATTAAGTATTTTACTCTATATTTATGTGGTTTTCCTCCACCTCCCACTTTTGGTGGCCATCTATTCCACGTAAAAGCATACAAACTTACTTAAAAAATACTACCATTAAAGATCATAAAATGATTACAATGAATAGATATTAAGATGTCACAGCTGTAGAACCTATTCCTTTTATGTACTCCCATGCTGAATTGTTTTATGACCTATCATAAACCTATTAAACTACTGGTAATAAAGGATCATAATTAGTGATAAAACCTTGTTGCTTAGTGAGCCAAGACAGTCATCCTTACTTTGGATTTTATTGAAAGTAATCGAGATGAAACCTTCAGCAATGTCAAATAACACCTTCAGAGAAGAAGGTTGCACTTTTGGTAGAGACTGACAATATTCAAGCTTTTCTGTAGTCTATTTGTACTGTATTTTGTAGGCTGAGCTTGATTTATTCTGTTACCCCTCTCTCCTTTTCCCTATTCCCCATGAACTTGCACAGAAGGATAAGAAATATAGGATAAACAAAGCCAAATAAGCTTGGAACACAGTTTGAACTCAGTGGTTTCCCATTTTGCTATTGTATTACACATGTAGAATGCTGTCCACAACTTGTTTCTTGGCAGGATTCAACAAGGGCTATAGCAAAGCAGAAATCCTTAGAAACGATCTCTGGCTGAAATGGAGAAATCTAGTTAAGAAAAAAAAAAAGCATGCAAGGTGCTGAACAAAATGTGTGACCTTTTCAGCTATCAAATCAAATTAACTTTTTTCCTAGTCATACTGGGATGAATGCAAACACAGCTTCCAGAGGCACAAAAGCCACTGCTTTAATCTGCACTGTATCATCAAGTCCCTCTTAACATTTGTGCATTGGCCCTCTAGAATACATTAATTTTGCCAGTGTGCTCAAATGGTTAGTTCTTGATGTATCCTGGTGAAAGATGACATTTTCACTTTCCTTAATGTAGATTTTCTGTAGCTTAACCCCAGAATTCTGGGTGGAGTCATTTTCTCGGGATATAAGAAAACGCCATTTACTATTTTGGCATGGAAAGGAGGCAAGCATTATACGGATGAGACTTGGTGCAAGGAAAATATAATGCCAGAGATTAAACACACAAATCTGTATTCCTCTCTCCACTGCACAGCTTCAGTATCTTGCACATCTTGAAAAC
This sequence comes from Pterocles orientalis, assembly GCA_011057875.1. Classification (NCBI taxonomy): domain Eukaryota; kingdom Metazoa; phylum Chordata; class Aves; order Pterocliformes; family Pteroclidae; genus Pterocles; species Pterocles orientalis. The sequence goes on from WKFP01015081.1 coordinate 506,217, forward strand.
TAGGGGGGGTGGGTGGGGAGGGGAAGAAGTAAAACAATATTCACTTTGTCTTTATAGCACTATATTTCACTCGGCAGTAAACTGGAAAGACAGTGCTGTAAGCACCAAACAATTAACCCTCCACTAATTCCCCTTCTATCTTACAGAATAAAGAATACATCAAAGACAGAAGAACAGGTATCTTCTCTTCCATTCTTCACAACATGGATTTATTTGTCCTAACTGGACTTTTAAACCTATTGTGCCTGGCTTTTCACAGCACTGAATTGAGCAATAGGGAAACTATAGTAACCAATAATCTGTTTCACTTCAATGGAAACTATGTATCTTGGTGGATAACAAAGCCCGGGATAAACACTAAAAACATCTGACAGGGTTCGGAGGGGGAATGTATGGTGTCTCAACCGTGGGGTCACTTTTTAGCCAGCCTTCACCTATAGGCAACAATTATTAAGGCATTCCTCATTTGGTCCTCACTAAGCAAATTCTTCAAAGGTGCTTAATGGGTATCGCCCCCTCCATTAAAATTCTGTGCAATTAATTCAGCCATATGCAGAGGTACGTGCATGCTAATCACTTCTAAGCACGTGTACATTAAGATTATATGTGCTGGGCTCCTTCGAAGGGATGCCTCTTTAAGAAAAGTGGGTAAAACTTTATATAATAATATTTGCAGTCGAGTCAACACAATACACCTCTCCTTTATTCTCATAAAGACTGTAAGTCCCTCATTTCAAAGATAACAGGGGTATTCAGTATTCCCCAAGCAATTTTAATTTGGAATTAAAACAAGCCTGATATCCACACAGCTGTCAGTATGACCAAATAATTTGATGTTACCTAAAATCTACATGAAATCAAGAGCACAAAAGGCTGATCACTTTTGCAAGTAAATCAAAAAAGGCTGTTCCTCTATTTTATTTTTATCTTAAATGTATCCAGAGTTTTATGGCTAAATACTAAAGCACTAGCAGTTGGTCATGCTTTAAGCTACTAGAAGAAAGTTAAGCTTCCACGTTGGCTAGCCGAGATATCAGCTATAAGCTGACAAGTAATTAAACCAGCATATCTATAACAACTGTCATCTCTTATTTCTGTGCAACTTGGATGTAAACCAAAGGCAAGAAAGCCAAAAAAAAAAAGACTTCACATTACTGGGCAACTGCTGAGCATCTCCTGCTGAACAGTTTAGCAGACCTGGGCATTTAGAGGATTGTAGCAGAGATCAAAAGGGTCAGAGATCCCTTTACCAATTAACAGCAGGGAGAAGAACATCAAATAAGGTGTAAATTTTAGCTCTGCAGTTTTGAGTAAGCCAAGCATGAAATGCATTCTAATACTCTTGAGTAGCTGCAGCTTTGAGCCATCCGTGATGTCACTGGTGCACTAAAGGAAGCTTAATCGCACTTGGAGTGGCATGTAGCAATCCCGCTCAGCTAGGTGCTAAAGCCTGCTGCTTCTTGTCTCTTTTGATAACACATGGGAATTGCTAGCCCCGACGTGGCTGGCAAGAACAGAAAACACTCCACAAAAAGCAGGCTTTCTTTGGTGTCTTATGCTTTTATTGCTCCCGGTCTTAAAGAGATAGTGACACCGTGTTTGTTTTCTCCCCGTAATTGTTTCAAATAAAGAAGGAAATAATTAATAAGGCCCAGTGTAAGTAATCAGCCTTTTGGGGCTTGAAGCGCTGTTTAATCCAACTTTATGCAAATCACCGTGGGGGGAAAGCTGTTCCTACAGACATTGCTCTTTCTTCTCCTTCTTTTCTCTCCACCCCCCCTCCTTTTAAGTACGACAAAAGAATGCCATTGAGCCTTTCTGTGCATCCCCTTGACCAGTATACACTGCGCAGAATGTGCAGTCTGACATGATAGCGCTGAGAAACGCAGAGCAGGCCAAGAGCTGCGCTGAACCCGAGGGAGATGCTCCTTTCACGCGTAGCTGGACACGGGCAGGGGCTTCGGTCCGGCCGCGGTGGTCCCCTAGTGCCGCTGCCCTGCTCAGGGGGTCCCTCACCCACCCTGCCGCCGGCGAGTTGCAGCAGTGGCATCTGCGCAGGTAGAAGAAGAAAACATCGACAACAACAGCAGTAGTGATAAAAGAGATTAAACGGGCTGAAAGTTCTGCCCTGGCAAAATAGCAGTATAGTGGTGTTTTTTTTTGTCCCAGCTAAAGGTCAGAATTAGATAAGTTTAACCTATTTTTAAAGTGGCTTTGTGTGTGGATACTTATTGATGAATGATATCCTGCCCGCTTTCTCACAGACAAGTTCATGAAAGAGAATTTAAACAGAAAAGGATTTTTATTTTATTTTTACTCTTTGTGAATTCAAATTCTGTCAATAATAAGTCAAAGCATAGCTCTTAAAGAAATAAATGTGGATATTATGTTATTCTTTTGTTTATTTCAGCTAACAAAAGATTACCATGGGGATAATTACAAATTCATGATATGGGTACATTCACAGAATATATTAGTGGCCCCGCTTCAGTGGGAAAATACAGTTGCAATGTTTAAAATGGGTTTAAAAAAATTCCCACAACTTAAATATGCACTTTCATTCTACGTATCTAAACCATAATAAGTTCAAGTCGTGAAGGATCTATCCCTAATGGAGTTCAATTAAATGTCTCAAATGAACTTAACTACTCTGCTCAGAAACTCACTGCAGAGCATCAAATAATCCATTTTACATACCTAACTATTCATGATTGCATATATCTAATTTATTTGGGAAAAATCAGTGAAATCCCCTTCCTACTTTGGTTTCAAGGGTGCAAGTGCTTGGTTTTCTAAACATAAGAATACAACTGGATCTGAGAGACATCATACCCACAACAAAGAGAAGCTAGTGACCAGCTCAGATACATTGTCTTTTGAACAACAAGTCAGTGCAGACAGAAGTAAATGACAGTTAATTACAAATTACATTCTGGTTGGGGCTGTGAAGGCCTCCTGGCTTGAATAATAATCAGGCCCTCGGGCACTCACCTGCCTGCAAACGAACATACGGAGACACAGGCTGGGGTGCTATACAAGTTTCAAAACAAGCTGCTAAACACAAAAGCTTATTGGATTACAGAGATTTAGGCAAAAGCATTCAGATCTCTGGCAGCAACTCTAGTACTAGGTTGAAGGGATTTCTAAAGGATGAATTGCCATTCACTGTAAATTTCTGAATACTGCTCCTGGTTTTTGGGGAAGGAAATAAATTGTCTTATTTTGTAACATTAGAAAAGTTATCCTATTACAAACACCCTGTAGGAAATAAGATAGGAGAAAGTGTCTGCTATGACCTGGAGATCTAATCTCTTTGCAAATTAGTGAAATTACACGTACTGTTTACATTATTTCTTTTCAATTCTTGCCACTCAACCGCCAGTACCATATATGTTCTAAATGTAACCTATGTAAATGTGAACTAATCTGAAAAAAATATTACTCGTGGCGGAAGAAGTACTTTTATCTAGCATCTGTGACTGTTGAAATTTGGGCTGTTTACTGATGTATGTTAGATTTTTTTAATGTTTGATTTTAATTCCATGTATCTGTAAAATATGACAATGGCTACATTTATTAACGTCAGTATTAGTGCACTGTAAAGCCCTAGCTTTTGTAATTCACTAAAGCAATTTCTATTCCTTTAGTTGAGCTAAGTGCTTATTGTTAAAGACAAAGGGCTCAACAGTTTGACATTGAGCTCATTATGCATGTTTAAAACATTCTGCAACTCAAGGCCACACCACATGCAATAAAAAAGAAGCCGGTGGGTTCAGGGATTAAAATTCAGACCACACAGTTCTCTGCAATAACTTTCAATTTAAATCTGATTAAAACTTCAAAACAAAGCTATTTAGATGTATCAGCGTACGTGGGTGTGTAAGTATGGGAGGGTATGTATCTTTTGTGCTTGCATACACAAGCTTTTAGTTGTTTCGTGTTTCTTTAAATCGGTCATCTGCCATGTAGCTTCTGTAGAAAGGTTTTCCTGATCATAGGCAAATGTGACCATGTGTTTTGTGAAAGAACTTCTGGTTTTAAGACAGAAATCACTCGGTAAATTTTCACACTCTCTATGGTTATTTGCAAAGACGAGATGATATATACAGACAACATACTATGTTTATGCTTCCCGTGTGCACGTAGATGCACACATATTAGTATTAAAGTGTAAATAAAATGGAATCTACAGCGGGATTGAAATTATTCTATACATTTCAGATTAAGAGCACAGGCTGCAAAAAGGCTTGAATAATAAAAAAGGTTATTGCAGTTACATATGTGCCTGCACATGCTTCACCCCAACTCTCTTCTATACCGGGTGACCAGATAGTGATTACAATTACCTTCTCCAAGCACCGTTTCTTCAGTGAAACTTTTAACTTCAGGATCAGAATGTAAAAAAAAAAACCTAGGCTCAGTTGTCACCATGCCATTGTGCATGGAACAGCATTGCTGTGTGCCTTGAAAGCCTTGTCGTATCTGTTACAGGGCAGAAGCAGTGCTCATCTGGTCTCAGAGTCCCAGAATGGTTCTTTTACCCTTGTCCACCAAATATGTTTGCCTGTTTGTGGCTCATCTGTATCTCTTAAACAACTTCAGTAAAGAGCAAGCTCAAGTCTTAATGCCATCTTTAGGCTCGCAGGGATAGGGTGGGAAAGGCATTACAGAGCAAAACTTTGTGTCAGGGAAGGTTGTGTCAATAGCTCTCATTGAATTCTTTGTGACAGCACTTTTCCAGGAAAACAGATGCTGCTCTCAGCCTTCTTCTGCAGCCGAGATTTCAGTACCCCTGCCCAAGCTTTATTTACTGTCTCTTCCCCAGCTCATCCCCTTGAAGTTTTACACCACAAACTGGCATGGGAGAAAAGCTGCAGCATCACGCATGACACACAGAAGAGTTTGTGACTACCTCAAAACCAAGCAGCATTAGGGCCCCTGCCAAATTTTTTATTGTCACTGCCCAGCTCTTGCAAAGCTCACCTCCAAACATCCCAAAACCCTGTTGTTTTCCCATGCTTTATTCTCGTCTAGTGCTACTACAAAGATCGTTGTCTCTTTTCTCGTGTAACCTACAGTGAAGGAGAATCAGAGAGGGGTGCTAGCAATTCAAACCCGAGTCTGTCTCTCTGATGAATCGTGAAGAAGAATGAGTGAAGTAAAACATTCAGTGTCTGTTCTGAAGTATTCTATTTTTGGGATCAGAAGAAGTCAAATGATGTAAAATATTTAATGTGCATCTGTCCATTTTGAAAGTAATTCTCAGAGGAATTTGTCTCTTATGGCCCAAAGCTACTATGTAAATTTAAAAATAGTCTTTTCCATCTTTGATTTAAGGGGTGTCTGTAAGAGCTACAGTTTTAAAACCAGAGGGAAAAATAGCTTCACTCAGCCAGAGTAAAGAAAAGGGACCACCTTATCGGCAGCAGAGTGATTTTGACTGTACTGACAATGACATGAGTAATCCATCATGTCATCGGCCCAGTGACGGATGTACCCTGCACCTCATCTCTGTATGTGTGCAGAGAGGACTATGTAGCAAGCCAGGAGGCAAGTAACACTTAACCCCTGCAAGCTTCATGTTCCTGCTGTGCTTCAGACAGCCTCTGTCATGTATGAAAAGCCTAAAGAATGACAGTAAATCTATACAGACCAGCACAATCTACCATCATGACAACTACACACCATGATAGCCTTATAACACTATTAAACTGTATCATCACAGACATGTAAGACAAGGCTTGTATTATGTGCTTTGTTGAGTCAGTTAAAAGGTCTTTGGAAATGCAGTGAATATCTCTTTGTTTTCATTCAGTCAATAAAAGGATATAGTTCATAAATACTTGTTCCATACGTAAAGATGATTAATTATTTTGCCCAGCAGAAATAGCACCTTATTCCAGAAATGGAATTCAATAGAAGACAACATTCAAAGGGGGTAACAAAAGTTAAATCTGGCCTCTTAAAAATGTTTCCTAAGATTATTTTGAATTGACATCAGTTTTAACAGGAAAATATAGTTGTTTCCTGATTAAAGGTATGAGCTACTTTCTCCAAAAATTTTAATTTACATTGTCTCTTCTCAAGAAATTGTGGAACTTTAAAAATTAGAGATCCACTATTTGTTCAGCTTTGAAATGTAATAAACATTAATGCATTCCACCAGCATGATTGCCTTTCTGTATGGTATAACACTGAAATGTCCCACGACGGTAACCTTATAGTGTAGTGCACATCGGCTAGTATATTGGTTCTCTGTCATGTATGTATGTTCCAGAAGTGGAACATGCTATGGAGACACCATTCAAAATTTTCACTCAGAACAGGAAAGAGAATACTGGATAGCTCCTTTAAAAACAGGTTCAATGGCTACATTTACTGATTTTTCAAAATGGATTTTTATAATCTCCCCTTTTCTCTTTCTGTTAACATACAACAAGCTTCTCCTGGGTAAAAAAAAAGGAAAATAGCTGGTTGAATAGTAATATCGTTAGTTCATGTATATGCAACAAAAGATCTTTTCACACCTTGATGAAATTAACATAAATTTAAATACTAATGAATTGACAGAGACCAGTGAAGAATACCAAGAACCACATTCAAACTGAGTTGTATCCCTATAAAACAGATCTATTTTCTAGGGACATGTGACATGAGTGTCATATGCCTTTATTTCACAATCTGCATAATTCACAGTCCAAAACAATTTGCAGCTGGATAAAGAAAATTGACTCTTTACTAGTGGAACATCACATCTAAAGGATATTATCTTCCTTCTTGGCTGAAATTACCGTGTACTGTTGGAAGCCAAGAATCCACAGTTAGAAAATACAAGAAAATGCATGTTTGGAGCTATTCAGCACTTTGCCACTGGGGAAAGCACAGTACAAGTGTACACAAGGCAGTGGGGGAGTGAAATGTAAGATGAAGATCCATTGCATCTTTAAGTAATTCCAAGAAGTTGCCAGGAGAAGGACAACAGACACCAGGAGTGGTTTGTCTACTGTGTTCCCTCCTGGCCCCATACAATGTATGTGTGAAGCAGCACAACTGGAGCCAGTGCAAAACAAATATGCACAGTGGCAAATGTCAGTGTGCACGTTTAAACAACTGCTATGCCCAATACTGCGGAATTTCCACAGGTTAGTGCTTTTTACCTCATCTGCTTATTGTGTGGACCGTTTACTCTAGCTCACTTCTGTTGAGGTCAGTCACAACCTTCAAAGCCAGTTTGTCTGTATTTGCCCTTCTTTCCTGAATAGATCAAATCACCCTCTTTTATTTTTGTTTGATGACTTTCTTCTTCAGACAACCATTCCTTTATCTTCCTATTTTGCTAGGTCTTGAGAACGCTGGAGACCTGATGGCAGAACACTACACATCTACCAAAATCTGTTGACAGATTTCAGTAGGTATCAAGTTAATGCTATACTTACCTTTGGCTGAGGGGTCAAAAACTCTTGACTCTTATGCCTGTAGAAGCAGAAGCTGGTTCAGCACTGCCTTTCTCCCCAATGTTTTCTTCTGGTTCTACAATGATGTATCAAACACATGATCTGAAAGGAAGTAGTCCAAGGGCAAAATAAGATCAGAAATGAAAATAAATTCTCCCACGCTGGTACAAACAACATGACAGTATGTTAAATCAGTGTTCATAAAAACACAGGAGTCTTGAGCAAAGCTATAAAAGCCTCTTCATGCCCCTGGTAGGAAAAGAGTAGCAATTTAAAAACATGCTTATTGCTGAAAATCAGAGTTTTCTTAACTTTTTAAATATAAATAAATAGATAAAATGTAAGTAACACCATTAAAAAACCCACATAGAGTGTTCAGTTTCAGCATATATTCATTATCTATGAAAACACATTTGAAATACAGCTCTGTTTGCCATCCATTTATCTCTCATCTGTTGCACACAAATGGTATGTTTGTTTATCCCCAGAAAAACCTTGGGAACATACTTTTCTTTCAAAAAATATTTTTCTGTCTTCCTGTGCATGTCACTGTACGTAGCCACATCATACTCAGCAGAAAACTCCAAAATGTATTTTCTTTGCCATTATGGTATAGCCATCCACAATGAGGCACAATAGATTTACTAAGAGTATGCATCGGTCCAGCAGGTAAGCTTGCATGAAATGTATATGACTTGCTGTACAAAGGATTTTATCCTCCATAATTTACAAATTACTACTTAATTCAACTCTTTTGGCATAACAGTCAGTTCCTTGTTCCCTGTGTCAGTATGCAGCACAGGCCAGGGAGTCTGGGCAGCCAGAGCAGGGGATCAGGTACCTCCATGAGGATGAGGATGAGGATGGCACAGTCAAAAAATCTTTCTTAAGAGGCTAATTGTAGTGAGCAGAACAGTCGGATCTGCCTAGACAAACCTTTTTAATGCCAAGCAAAACATTCAGCTTTGCTTTCTCAACAAGGTGACAAGAAACATTCCCACAGGGCCACAGCATGATTTATTTAACACAAACAAACAAAAAAATACAACCTTTTCTCCTTAAAACTGAATATCTGACTTTGCACCCACTCCTTGATAGCAGCACTGTTGTGGAAAACTTAAAAATGAAAACAAGATATAATAATACATGTTTAACAGTACATCACAGAACAAAAATTCCACAAAAATCGTTGGGGCTCCTTGGGGTCCAGCGTTTCTGAATGTAATTAAAGCTACATCATCTACTTATAAGTTTTATAACATGTAAACTGTATGTGAGCACAAACATATTTTAGACATGAACTACAGCTTTTAAGAACTTATAATTTAAACTTCTCAAGAGGATATATAGTAAAGCCCATGTGCTTGAAAACAAGGTCCCGAAGGTAGGTTCCTACATGCTAATTTTTAAGTTTCTTAGCAACAGAATGGATTTGCAAGTGTACTCACTCGTTACTAGTGATTTCACTGGAAAACATCAGGAAGGCAAGACTGAGACAATCAGCCCACAACTTTCTCAGACTGAAGGAGCATTCAGCTGGCATAGGTAATTCTGAATCCATCACAAACTCAATAGGTACTCAGTTTGAGATGGAATCTCAATCACATCTCAATTCGAGATGAGAACTGGAAATCTCTTCAGCTCTGCTCACAGCCAGAAAAGAAAAATACAGAAGCCTCAAGATAGCTCTAAAGCACATAACAACCCGTGCAAGCATAGATACAGGCCAAAAAGGAGGAAATATTTCTACATAGTTATAGCTATGCTATTACTTTCAAAATTTCTCTAGTTTGGGTGCTCTTGGGATCAAAAGCCTTGGCATGGATAGTGGGTAGAAGGCAGAATTTAAACCTCATAAATAACAGCTGCAAGTAAAGAAATTGCTCATATTTATCGTTGTCATTAAGTTACACAAACAATATAGACTGAAAAATATATCCTTAATGGGAAATTTACCAGTGTGTCAATTTAAAGTTTGACAAGTCTCCCTCCTTCTACTGGGAAATTTTGTGGTCCCAGAAGCCATTTCTAGGAGCAGCACAGCCCCCACAGCAATACTGCAAAATTGTCAGCTGAAAACCCCAATGCAAAAAACATTTCAGAGCAGATGAAGTGCAATAACTACCATCAGACACACTGTTCTAGTTTCTGCTAAGAGGAGTCAAGAAGTATCTGTCCTCAGCCTGTTCCCAGCTGCTTGTCATTGTTCCCCTCCTTAGGGGTACAGCCCTCTCACATCTGCAGGTGTAAGAGCACTTGTACTTACTCCCCAACTTGTTATCTGGATGATGATATTTATCCAACCCAATCACAGCTTAAATGTTCTGTGTTTTATCTCTCCTGTACCACTGCACCGACTGACAGAACAACGTACTAGAAAACACAAAAAAATCAGTAAAATTGCAATCAGGATCAGCTAAAAATGAAGAGTGGGATTCAGAGGTGAAAGATTTTGCACCTTTGCTTGTACAGACAAAGATCAGCCTCTAAAGGGTATTATCACATGTATTATCACTCCTCGCTCAGTTTATTTCATGTTATAGACCACTCAAGATTTCCTACAACTTTTTTACCTGTTAAAGGAGAACAGGCATAACCTTTCGATACATTCCCAAACCCAAAATCTGAGTTCTCACAGATTTAATATAGTATAAAGAAAAGGCAGCATATTTGACTGAGAAACTGAGCTATTCTGACTGACTGACCTGCTCTTAGTGTAGTTGACACATATTTCTTTCAAGTGGCTTTTACTTTTTGCCCCACGCAAGAAAATGTACATAAAGACCAGAGTTTAGTTAAATTACGTAACCGTAAGTAAAGATTCAGGGATTTAGTTTGCAGTTTTGGTTTAGTGTTTGATATTTTGTCACAAATTAATGGCTTTCAGTTGTCTATGGGATAATTTTGAATAGGATTATGATAAGTTTTTACTTCAGTTTTCAAGACAGAATTGCACTGTACTAGAAGAAAAAGAATAGAAATTCTAGATGCCCTTAGATTTGGATACATAAAAAGCCATATGTGACTCAAAGTCTCTTCTGCAGGATGATACAAGCGATATAACACAAAGGTTCAAACTTCAGAATGCCAAGAAGACCCCATAAGTACTTGCAGACAAGAGGAATACGTAGGCAACTCAATCACAAACCTTTATATGCTAGTTCAAAGGGTTTAAGTGTGGTTCTAATTGCTCATTTTGGGAAAGCATTGTATTATTTCTCTTGTCAAGAAAACAAGAAAAATGAAGAATGCAGTGCCTTAGAACAAGAAAACCAGAACCATTGGGAGAATATAGTAACAAAATGTTCTACAGACTAGAAATGAAACATTTTAAATGTGCTTCATTCTCTACGTAACATGTGGAGAGTGAGAGCAGAGGTGACTAAGAGGGATTGATGTGCTTGTACACACTCTTGAGTTACTCTAGAATAGAGTGAATCAATGCAACACGTATTGATTCAGGAAATTAGCACTTAAAAGACTTAGTTTCATATTCAAGAGCTCTGAAGTTGTCACTGTTACGCTATCACCACTTTAATATGCCAAACAACGATTTCTCCTGGCAGTGCTGACATCTTAGGACCAACACACGTAGATGTTCCACCATCTAATACAACCAGTTTGTCTGAAAGAGCTGCTGAAGCAAACTTCTAAAGTCCGTTTTGAGTAACATGACCCTGAAAAAAATATTTCGGTGACAAGGTATTTAAAGAACTAATGCGTGTTCTAGATACAAGTCATTACGGAAAGTTTCAGAAGTGTTTTCCTTTCTAGTGACAAAATAAAGCCATCTGATTTTATGCAGTTGTTACAGACTGCAAAATTTCTCTTCCAAACTCTTCGCTGCAGTAATTTTGATTCCTGTGGCAAGGGTTTGTAAGGCCTTCAGCCATTTCCTTCCCTCTTTATCCTTCAGACAGGAGAAAAAGGAGAACTAGATCAGTGTTTTTCTTACAGTTGTCTCTCACAGAAGTGAACTCTGACAAATACATTATCCATGGAATTGACTAAATATTAACCTTTGGTGTGTGACCAATCCCCCATGGATCAGAGATCATACCTTCAGGGGACCAAAAGGCTGAGGCTGCACCATAAACCAGCATTTTTCTGAATACTGTATGGAATACCTATCCGTTTTTATAATACTGACATGATAGATCTATTACTTTATCATACACACAAGGCAAAGGCCAGCTGAATGACTAGGAAATTACTGGGGGAAAAAAAAAAATCAGTCATTCTCATATTGCCTTGTATTCATGAGACTCCAGGAGAGGAAGCTTGAAGAAAAATATCGAGTATTATCAGATGCACAATAAAATGATGATAATTAGCAGTGGTAGCTTTAGCCCATGTGTCAGAGCTCAACTAAAATAATACATTTTTCAGTTTATGGATCCCCCCTCCTTTTTTTTTTTTTTCACAGAAGATTGTAGACACCTGTATCACGAGTAGTCCAGAAACCTTTTTTCCAAAATCTTTAAAGCACAGCTGAAAAATTGCTGAAGACCAATCAATGAAGAACTTTTCCAGGGTGCATTTTTTTTTCTGAACCAAGAAATAACAGTTTTTTCTTTAACAAATTTCAGCTCTAAAATGTTCTCCAAGCGGGACCCGTGCTGAATGAACACTTACAGTTAGTCTTTTCACACATGCATTTCATCTAAAAACAATAAGTGGTTGCCTGGATTCAGAGCTTTCATTTGGGCTTTCCCTGAACATTTTCACCTGGATGCCAGGGCTGATACATGTACTTAAATACTACCCAAACCAGAAAACTTTGTCTAATATGCTTCATCACTTAAGCAAGAAAAAAATCAATACTATATAGTACTGCTATCTCTTCATCTGTGAAAAGAGATATCTTCCTTTGGATATCATAATTAAATACGCAGACTATTATACTTGTGAAATGAGGAGGTTTTTAGTTTTTAGTTTTATTACAGGCTATTTATTTGTAGAAAACACTGGATAACGGTTACAATTTTGCTTCACTGAGCAGTTCTTTCTTTTTTTTCCCCCTCCCTCCAGCTCACTAACTGTAATTTGCCACTGTAATTTATTTCTTAACAGTTACAGTTTAATAAAAGAGGGACTTCAACATTTATTTCTAGTACTTTTATCCTCTCCATGATAAAGGAAAATTTGGTTCTCCTTTCAAAATCACCAGAGGTCCACTGGTCAGTGATTAATGTTAACACTTACTATTTTTTTTTTTATTTCAGTGGCTATTTTCACATTAAGGTGAGGCATACAATTGTTTAAATGAGGAAGTTGATTTATCATTCAAAAAGTAATTCTTCATAGGGGCACATTAGGTGATAAAAATCAATGACAAGGATAGTAAATTGCCTGGGAGGGTTCAAAACAGATTCGAGATAAAGGAGAGAGGGAGAAAGAAGGCGAGAGAGATTAAGTCAAGACAGCATCTAATGCTTTTGCCAAACACTTCAGCCTCACCCTATTTGACGTTGATCTAATAGTCGACCATTTAATTTCCAGGTCGCAGTGCCAATCTTTTGTCACCTCTGTTGCCCCATATCAAACTTTCAGGAAACAAAACCCCTGAAAGCAGACAATCAATAATGAGATCAGCAGATTTTATCTTAAGAGAAACAGGCCTTGGCTGCTTTGTTTGTGGAAGGCTGTTTCTCTGAATGCTTCAGCTAGGGCTGCTTGTCAGTAAGTGACTGTGATGTGCACAGCATGATTGAACAAGACTAGATAAAGTCACCAGAAAATGTGGCAGTGGAAAGCAAAACATATAAACTAAGGGGTGAAAATGTACCACACCATGTGTGGCCATACAGTTCTTATCACACGTGCTCTCCCAGCACGCCATCCCATATTACTATTACTGCATTTTAGACGTATCGTAGCTGGTCATACGCTAAGCGCATTTTTACCTTACAATTTGAAGATACCAAGGGATTCCTAAGTGTCAAGATATAAAGAACTATGTATTTCTCCATATTAGTGACTTTTTGTTGCTTTGAGCTACTATATTCTTTAATAAGCATGTTGTGGACTAATAAGTTTGTTGTATAGTTAGCTTCCTTTTTTGCATTGGTTCTAAACTTATTTCTGAACAAAGTGGTAGAGAGGCAGGGGACACACTAAAAGATACACTTAAAATTTTTTAACAAGATTTTCTGCATAGAGGGCCACTCTAGGAAATATACTCCATGGGTTTGTGAAGTTGGTATTTCAGTCCAAAACAGTTACGTAGCATCAGTGTCTACCTTCACATCACGTTTTGAAATTAGGGTACAACCTCACTAAAATTATCCAACATTACTTCCACTCTCCCTTCGTCTCAGCAAATGAGTATTTGAAAAAAATAAGAGTACATACGTTTTAAAATAAAAAGTAAATTTCTAAAAAACTTAACTGCAACCAATATTAACTTCAATGTATACAAATAATGACTCTGTATATTACTTTTTCTAGCTTTGTTCTTTTGTCTTAAAGCTGTGCCAGCCTGGTCAGAACGCTTATTTTCATAAGGCAGAGTAGGATAAATACTCACTTTGCACCACCTATTTTCGGTTTTGTTTCCATTACTGCCAGTGTGAAAACAATCATTAGTTAAAAAAAAGTTAGCTTTCAAAAAATTTTCATAGAAACTTTTATTCAAATGAATACTAAGTCCTTTAAAAAGGCAAAGGCCAAGCTCTTTTTTAGCCACAATGAGGTGCTATTTTTTTGCTTAATTTCGTTTTTGTGCCATAGCAATAGAGATTTGAATGAGAATGGTGAAATATTCAGCGTGTGTTCTCTTCTTGCTTTTTACATCACTACTAATAAGATAGTATGGCAGAAATAACATCTTTGCTTTACATGGTGATTTTTTTTTTAGGTTTTTAATTTGCTCAAGAAACTCAGCTGAAAGCAGTCTACCACAACTGCTATTGCTAAAGCTTAAAAGATGTTACCTCCATAGCACCATTAACATCTTCAAAACCTGTGTTAAAATGTGGGACAGTTTAACTAAAAAAAATGTCCTCTTTTTCATTCAAAAAGACACAATATACAAATTTAGGAGACAGAGAGAAGAAGTACTAAATGGGTTAAAAGAAAATGGATGGATCTAACAAATAGTTACTCTGCTGCTCCCTATTCTTAATTTCCTATGCTCTTAAATTCTACTTCTCTTCCAGATGATTTTCAGTTCCAAGAAACTGAGCAGCTTCTTCCAGATCTTTAAAAATGTCTGTTTCTAAGGAGAATGTTGTTACTCTGAGCTGAATGATGATTTAAAGAGGAATTTGTGCCCAGGGCATTGACCTTGGTGGCCTTTTCGTACATTACAATTCCAAAGGAAATCACAAAAGAAGATGGGCTTACTGTAGTTAATGAGATTCTCCACCAAAAAAACCTAATCTGGGTTAAAACTAAAAGAATGCTGATAAGGATATTACAGATCATACTGAGAACAAGAAAGGTGCACTGCTAAGATCAATTGTGGCTGTTAGGACATAGTCTTCAACAGTGTTTCTTTTAAAATATATCTATCAAAACGGATGTTTGAGAAAAAGCTTTTTAGATGAGGAGCTGCTAAAACAGAATAAAACATATCATTTCTACTTTTTTTTTAATATTGTACCAGGTACAAATCAACCAATATTAGCAGAAGTTTAACATCACTTTAAAAGAAAGAGATTGACCTACTGAGAAAGTACATGAGTAAATGTGTAGCAATACACTGATTATTACTGTTTCCCCTCAGGCAAATACCTCTCTCTTAAGCCTGTGCTTCACTGGAACATTTTGTTTTATTACCTTGTGAGATAAGTGGGGAAAAAAGCCTTTAGTACCTGGGGAATTAAAAAATTCAGACTTGTCATATCAGTGTCTGTTCTCAATTTCATACAGGGCGCATAATTATAGCCGTGTTTAAATTGAGCCCAGAAGAAAGATGGGTTCAAGTGCAAATTAATTTCAGATTATCACAACAAAGGCAATCAAATCTCAACAAGCTTGCCAGCAAAATACTTTGCAAAGGTCCCCAGGTCCCTTCCCACCCCCAACTTACAACAAAGACCTTTCAGCTCAAATTAAGCTAATGATCTAATACAACATTTCTGCCTACGTTTTTGAGTTTTATTATTTACTCAGATGTATGTATTAAGCTCGTGAAAAATGGGGAGGGGGAGGGAAGAGGAAGAAAAAGTGGCACAGAAAGGTCAGTGTTTAGTATCAGTAAAGTGACAAAATAAACAGTCAACAGCCCTGACAAGGTCTGCATGTCGTCAAATTGTCTTATTCTGTGGAAACTATCAGAGTGAATTGACAGTGCTGAAAGAACTTGAAATTTATCTGAACCCCTTCTGATACAGACAGAATCCAAAACCAAATAGCATGGCTCACCTCCTCCACCTATCTATCAGCACAGCTTTTATATAAATCCAACATCTTACTCTATCCTATGGGAACCTGCTGGGGAATGAAGGGAATCAAGTGCTGAAAAAATTCAAGTCAAGCCTCATTACCTCCTCATTACCTTTGCAAAAGTGGAGTAAGAGAAAATTTTATCTAGGGAACAGAAGCTTGGGAATCTCATTCAGAGTTCTGTCTGGTTATTGCACAGCCAACCATGGAGCTCTGCCTCTGTGGGATTAAAGTTTTCTTCCCATTTCTCTATAGTAATGATCCACTCATTAAGGTTTTTAAGGTAAATTACCATCACTTATCATTATGCCAGTCACTAACTAAGCTGCATTAAACAAGGAATGTCAGTCCTACCCTTTGCTTTTCTTTCTCCCCTGTTATCATGAGGAAATAAGAAAATACATTTCACAGTTGGTTTTGTAATTCTGTATTAATTATATTTTCCCACTTGTATTTCTTAGACCCTTAGGGTAGACATATTAGATAAAAATATAAATTACTTTGCAAAAAAAATAGTATATATATATAAGTGTATACATGCAGGTACGTCATTCTGTTTTCCTGAAAAAAACCTCGAAACATGATTTCTCTTTTGCAGTTTATTTTCATATTCACTTTGCTTCTATCTGAGGATTTTATGTACCTCACCATAGCATGTAAGAGCTATTCATCTTGCTACATCTAAGTTTGGTTGTTATAATGTGCTTTTTAATTATTCAACTAACGCTTTTTGTTTTAAATAACTTCTTTTGTCAGTTTATTCTTTATTATGCAAATTACTGATGCAAAATAAAAATGCCCCACATTCACCCTATTTTGAGCTTTCTGTAATGCTCTGTTCCTTGCTTCCTTGTTCTTTGCCATAAAGGTCTTGAAGCTTGTGTATTTTTTTTCTTTTAGACTCGGCTTTTCCAGGAAAATATGGACATTTCTAAACACTAAGAAAAATTTTTTGGTCTTTGAGATCACATTTCCATTGGCAAATTTCTGATTGTTTGTTATCATTTCTCAAACAAATACATTGGAAGTTCATTTCATAAATAAACACATAAAAAATCCAGACTACCTCAGCAATTGTTTTGTTTTGCCAAAGGAAAAGTGATCTGCAAGAACTATATTCCCCTAGGCACTCGTTTGCTTTTCTTATTTGACTAGAGAGACCCTTGAATTTGCCCAATGCGTATCTTTTCCCATCATCAGACACTGGGTGACAGCCAGCAGTCCACTGCAGATGACACAGAACTAACCTTCCCAGACCAACAGTACTTCCAAGCAAGGAGAAGAGGGTCAATGCACTAGGAATTACTACTGCAGAGGCTTGAGTTGAAATACTGGGGCACATCCTTTTGCAAGAAATAGACACAGAAGGAGAGAAAAGGATGTGAGAAGATAAAGGACAGGAATGGCAAAGGGAATCCAAATAGACTACTGGAGGGAAGTAGAGGGCAGGAGATAAGAGCTGGGAACCCTCATGGCTCTCATAAAATGACAGCCAGTATCACATTACATACATACAAACATAAACTCATACCAAAGGCAAACTGTGTCCCAAACTGTAAAAAACTGCCTTACTTTTTCTGCTATCAGAAAAAACAGTTAAATTTCCAGACTTCTACCTCTTTTTCTACGTGATGTTTTTCCTACATTTCCACGTCCTTTCCTACCACGTAGAGGTCCCACATGCAATAAAATATGAAAGTGTGTTCATAAGCTTCTTAACTATGATATCTACCCTTGCTTTCATATTTCAGTTGCAGATATTACTTTAAAATACAAGTGTTTCAGCTAAAATAAAACAATTGAAAATCTGGCATCAAATAGGGTACATTTGAGAATTATACCACGGAATGATTCGTATCTCCACTTGCTTATGTTATTGCTAACAGTTTGGGAATGTCAAAAGAAGCGATTTTCTAACAGGGTTTGTAATTTTCCAAATTTACAGTGCAAGTTCCCCATTAACTCTACTGTAATTATGGGTTGGGAGACCATATGCTCCTGTGACATAAAGAAGGGAAACTGATTATTGTGCAGGTAGTGACACTTCGTGGAGCCATGAACCTCTGCTGTAATATTTTTGAAAGCACATTTTAGCCCTCCTGGCAGAGAAAATCTTGGAAACAAGTCTTCAGTGTCTCCAAAGACTCTGAAACCAAAAAGCAAACAGAAAGAATCAATGTTGCATTATCTTTTAAAATATGCTGCTTATGAACCAGTTGTGGGAGGCCTGCCTGGCACCTTTCAAATGTGACAAAACGGATTGTAAAGTCATTAGTTTTACCTTTTTTGCTACCAGTCAAGTCACATTTCAAAATCCCATGTTTACCTTTACTTAGGCGCTAGATATTAATGAGTTAAATTAATGTGCTAGTCATAAAAGTACAGTTACTGTCTGCAAAAGCTCTGATCTTGAAAGACTCCAAAATATGCTTAAATTATCAGTTCAGCAGTTTTTTTGCATGTGGAAAAACAAAGTCCTTACAGAACTAAACCTGGTTAGAATGTGGTTAGAATTATTTTCAAGAAGGAAATAGTGCTGTTGCAGGCTGGGGAGATATAAACTGCTTCATGCATAAAATATCAAGGAGGATACCTGGTTTGGAGAATGCAAGAGAAAAAAATAAAACCAAACACTTTAGACTAGGTTCTAAATGAAATTAATATAAACTGTTTATTTGGGGTTTATACTAATTAAAAGCATAAGAGTAGTCTACATAATTATTGTGTGAAGTTATATGTACTTCGAAGTAGTGGTGATGATATATATTTAATACTAAGTACAAATCTATGTAATGCCTTTAAATCCCTGAGTATTAATAACCAAATATTAGCTAATGTCCATTAATATCCAAGAGCAATTAATCAAAAGACTGCAAGACACAACCATATGACATGAAAAAAAAAAACAGTAAAATAAAATTGCATGGAGAGAAAATATCCTTTTTCCTTTAACACCTAGAATAATCATGATTAATATTTGCTGCTGTAAATGCTCTATAAGCTTTCTCACGTGCAGCACAAATATTTAGCCCTCTTGAGCAATCAATGGAAGAGGCCCTTACAACTGCAGACTTTGATCTCAAGATAATTCTGGATCTGTTTTGCTGCTAAAATCACTCACCCCTCCTGAGGCAGCAAGCAGTAAGAGACGAGAGCTAAGGCCATGCTCAGTCATTTTCACTACACCTTCAAGGGAATGATCATCACGTTAGGTGAATGAATACATTGTCCTAAAAACCTCATATGTGCATATTGGCCCAAAATATATAATCAACACCGGAATACTCAGGAATGTTTTTTACAACTTTCATAATATTTTTAAAATACATTCAAAGCATATGCAATGTTTCCTCTAGCATACAGGAGGGTCATGGCTTTCATGGTTCATAAGAAACTGGATGATGGGGAAGGTAAGATCGCAGTTGTCAAGTTAAAGCTAATTTTAATCCCCTTTCAATGCTGTTTTCTCTGTCTTTACCACAAATGTAAAAATGCTCTCTTCATTTTAATGTAAAATTGTTCCTTAACTTCTTTTGGAGGCAGAGAAATACTCCATTGCAGGAACAATTTTATTGAATAAACTGGATTACATTGGAATGCAGAGATGACTGTTACTGGTTATCTCCTAGAGTGAAATTATTCCCTTTAATCAGCAAAATCTGGACTTGGTTGCAGGTCTGTAAATAACCAGGCTAGCCACTAACTGATTTCAGTGGGCTTTGTATCAGGTCCAGTGAGAGGTACCTCACGGCACTTTTGTTAAGTCAAAGAGAACGAGACTATCGCATGCGACACCATCCACAGTGCACACCCTTCTTGCACACGGCATGTCTCAAAAGCCCCCTGAACCATACGCTGCTGCTGACCTCCACTTCTCTATTGACAAGCTACAGTTCAAATACTGTCATTATTTGGTGGTCTCTAAAACTGTGGCAACTGCTGTTCAGAGGCATCTCGATTTGTTTCAATGTCTCTTTTCTCATGACTAGCAACCGTTTCTTCTTTGGTTTTGGACACTGATATCCAGCGGAGAGTGTAGGAGCACTCAGCCTCTCCACGATGCCCATGCACGGACAGGTTTCTGTGGATATGAGGATGGGGGGAAGAGGTGTTTTGTGTGTTGCTTATCAACAGGTTGCACTGGCATGACAGAATGTATCAGAAGAGTGCTCAGTTGAACAGGCTCCCGTTGCCACTGCAGACATAATGTGACACAGTTATACAGTCAGTAGGCTGGGAAGAGGCAGCATTTTTGCCATACAGCTTTTGGTTAGTCAGTGTAATCAACTCTGAATGTTAGGGAAGGAACAGCAAACTGCACTTCCCAGGGTAATGCAACTTAGAACAGCCCTACGGTTGGAATATAGCTACCATACAAGTCATTGAACTGACCAGGACATTTTTTCATAAGTCCAGACAGTTTTCCCTTGTCTCCTTCCCTGGCACCACAAGGACTCACACCTTTAGAGATGCTTAAAATGAAAACAAACTCTCTTTTACACCCACTCTCTAATAGCACTCAAATAAATCATTATATATAAAGCCAAACAATGTCACAAATCTGTTTCCAGCCATCAGCTGGTTTCAGTAGTGCTTACGAGCAGCCAATATTGAGTTACAGTATTTTCTTTCTATTTAAAGAATTAAATGAGGAGATTTTTCCAAATCCCAAGTCAACTTTCTAAAATAGAAAGTAACATACAAGAGCTTGCAAAGCTGCTTGTAATCAGGACTCCTGAAAGTTACATCTGGTTGACAGATTTAGAGCACCACAAGTGTAGAAAAAGGAAGGGCAGAAGAATAGCAACAGCAGCAGCGACAGTGGGAGGAGATAAACAGAACGGCAGAAGTAGAAATTAAAGGAAGGACACAGAAAATCTATAACAAATATTTTGTGCTAACAACTAATACCATGGGACATTGAAAGAAGAGGTAACACACTGTCAAATAGTGACTGCCTGCCTAAAATGATTAAGAAATGCACAATAAAGATTTCTTGATAAATTTTGGTTTAAAAATGATTGGAAGCATTGCTAAGTGCTTCTGAGGAGCCTATAAAGATACGATATAGATGACTTAAACGCACCAAAGGTGAGTAGAAAAGAGCTGGTATTTATAGCTACCCAGCAAAATAAGAACTTTTTAAAAAATATGTTTCTTCGCGAGACTGAACACACCTAGAACACTTAGCCCTTTAATAAATATAAGACTATGGAATCAAGTTTACTGTGTCTTGCTTCTAACACACAGAAGTCTTGCAAAGCCTCAGGGAATTTTGTGAAGCCAAGCTTTGTTGATCCTCATCCTTTTCAGTTCAGAAATTCTCAAGTTCCATCCTTGGGCAATTAGTGTTGCTAGCAGTTTAAAGCAACACTGTCAACTCCTGACAATAGTACAATATTATATCTTTAGCCTAAAGCTGCTCATAGCTGTATTTTAACAGCCTTATCACCAAAGCAGCCCTCCAAATTTGGCGACTACTTTATTAAAAATTAAAAAAGAAAAAGATGAAGTCCATCATTTAGAGAGAGAATGCTACTTCAACAATATGCACAGATGCAGATGCATGCATATAGACATAGAGAAGTTGTTAAAATTTGACTAAATTTCTCTCCATCTCTCCCTCTGGCTCCTTTTTTTTTTTTTAATGACAGGAAAACTACCACAGAAATATCAATCACTTTAGAAGCGTTTCTTAGTATCAGATGGTGCTCAGCACACAATACACCCTACATATTCTGTGGCAGGAATATGTTGCTTGTCACCAAATGAATGTCATTCTGGAAGAGCCAGAAGAAGCTGAACCATCTGAACATCCTCTTTATGTAGGAGCTGTTTTGAAACACTACATTTCACCGCCAATTTCTTTTGTGTTAGATTTGCTTGTTTCCAGCAATTTAAACTTTAGTTTGGGAGAACTTGATATTTTCCAGAGGAATTAACAGAATAGGGAAGTTTCCAACTTAACTGTAGCACTTTGTGGTGAAGGAAAGTTTGTTTCATTGCTTCCTCCCATGGGGGAAAAATGGGGGGAGAAAGACACTCCCAAAAAAACTCAAGGCAGAAAAGCAGGTAAGAGGAAAGATTCTTTCCATTTCGCTTTCTCATGACATGTGATAGAGTGTATACAAGCCAAAAGGAACAGATAATGTTGTTTGGCAAGGTAAATGTGAAAACAATATGATGGTCCAAACAAAAGTTTGAGGAGAAACTTTCAACAAGTACAAAAAATTTTCATAAAGTTTTTTCCACAGTCAATCAGAGTTGAGAAATGTGCCAAGGAATTGATAGAGAAGGTAGGTGACCAGGATGTGAAAAGAGAACCGAGGGAAGAAAATATTACAGTTAAAAATGAAAATAAATAATAAAATAAAATGAAATAAAATAAAATAAAATAAAATAAAATTAATAAATAAAATTAAATTCTTTTTATCAGTGTTTGATATGAAAAATAAAGAAATTCCTAAACAAAAATCCTTCTAAATAAGGGGTTGTCAGAGAGTCCACCTCACGATAAAATGTTTCTAGAACAGTTTATCGGACAAAAAGATAAAATGAACAGTGCCGAGTCACCAGCATGAGATAGTATCTACCTAAGAATCCTAAATTAATGAAAGAATAATATGAACAGTGATGCACAATCTAAGTTTGAAATAATTTGTTAACTAAACAATGGTGAAAAGAGATTTTTTTTTTTTGAAAGGCTGCTTATGGATATTGAAGGAACCACAGACCAGGACCTCCAACAACTGCATTGTGCAGTTCAGCAGGAACCATTACAAAGAATAGAATGAATTGATGTATTAATAAACAAAATATATGAGGAAGGAGCTACAACCACTTCTATAAAAAGAAATAATGCCTCACAAATCAATACAAGTTTGTTAAATGTAACACAAGAGAATGAATAAGATACACCCTGATGATACAGATTATTTGGATTTCCAGAAGGCATTTGACAAGATCCCTTACCAAGGGCTCTTAAAGAAACTGAGAAGCCAGAAGATTAAAAAAAGATTCTTGCATGTATAAATAATTGTTTAAAAAATTGGAAACAGAGATTAGGAGTCCATTCTCAATGTAGGAAGAGGATCCCTGTGGAGTTCTGCAGTCATGTTTTTGGGTCTCGTACTGCTCAATGCATTTCTAAATAACTGGAAAGAAGAGAGGATGAATATAAAGTGCTGACATTTCCTTATGATACGAAGGTATTTTAGGCAGCAGAAAAAAAGGTCTGACTGTGAAGAAGTGCAGACAGTGCTACTGGAATTCAGATATTGCAGGCACTTCTTAGTCTTAACCTGGAACTTTATTGTACCTTCAGGGACTGGGCAACAAAACAATGGAATTCACTGAAAGTAAAGATGCATACAGAAAAGTGATAACCCTTATTTCAGATCTATTCTCACAGACTCTTTTGAATCTTTAATGCTCACCTCAAGTAAGTACTGGGGAAATCTCAGAAAAGTGGGAAAAATCTATTGTGCCAGTCTTTCAAAAGGGCAAAAAAATAAACAGAAGCCAGCCATCCTGGTTATCTGGGAATTATGGGTGGATGGTAACAGTCCCTGATTTAATCCAACGCAGTTCATGTACAAATTAACTCAATATGATTTGTTGACAGAATGACAAATATGATTAATAAAGGTAAATGATGTGATATACTTACACTTCCATAGACTTACTAGTGTTTTATGAAATCCAATAGAAACTTGAGTATAAAAACCATAAAATATAGTAATTAATACTTGATCGAGTGAGAGTGCAGAAATTACTGCAGACAAGGAATAACCTTCATTGGATTTAGAATTTGCTTTATTCTTGTAATATGATGATCACTTATGCAGGATAGGTTAGAAACCCAAGGTCAGTTAATCAGTGTTCTTCAACAAGGACATAACACACAGGAAAAATGCATTTGTACCATAGGTCAGACAACAAAACTTGTGGTGGAGTTCCTGACTGAAAGAACAACCTCAAAAAGAAGTTGCTGTAGATGGAAAAGGAAAGGAAGTTGTGGCTTAAAAGTATCTTCCCAGTATCACAGAACTTCCCACCTGCTGCTTTCTAAAGCCTAGTATAAAAATACAGGTAATCTAAGAAATCTTTTGCAAAGCCAAAACCCCAACTGAAATTACTTACAACAGAAATCTTGCATTGGAATTGTAAGTTCAGTAACTTGAAATTGCCTGCAACCAAAAAGCTCTGGCTCATGCTCAGGTCAGGCTAATCTCACAAACATTTAAAAAAAAAAAAAAAAGGAAAAAGAAAAAAAAAAGAAAAGAAATCCATCAATTCCTTAAAGACTAAGCTGGAAATCATTAATTCAACCACTCAGGCTAATGTCATATTGAAAATGTTATCTATTATTTCCTGTCACATGGATGTTTATCATTGCATCTTTAACTGCATTCTCTTAACCTTTTTTTTTCCATTTATAAGCAGCCCTGTAAGGTTCTATTTTTAAAAGCAAGCAAAAAATTTGACATATTGACAACCAAGAGTTTTGTCCACAACCAAGTTACATTAGATTTGATTTGTGAATATCTGCCCTGAGATAAAAGAAAGGATGGGTGTGGAGATAGAGCCGCTTTTTCTCTTTTCTTCAGAGTGCACTTGCTCCAATCTGCACCCATTTCTTTCTGTTCTGTTTCCATCTTAATCCTTGTTTAACCATGGTTGTCTTTGCATCCCAGCTTCTGTTCAGTAATATTTTTAATGCAATCTTTTCCTAACCTTCCTAATCGTGGGTTTAGATTTGCTAATAACAAACCACCTTCCACCCAATCATAATCTGCTTCCCTTCATCCCAGTCCTTTCCTCTCACTGGGTCTTCATCATATTTCCATAACTGACCTCATTTCAAGTCTCTCCTTGATGTAACACCTTGACAGAGGCTCCCATTCACAGTCCGTATTCCCTCTCACAAGATTTCTTGACTGAACTCTGCTCTCTGTCTTTCCCCAGACCTTTCTTTTGAACCCCTCCTTCCTTGCTTATTTGGAGGCCACTTACAACAAAGAAAACAGGACATCTTTGTCTTAATTCTGCACTGGTTCTTACCTTCCCCTTGGCTTCCACAAGGCAGCAAGTAAAAGGCAAGACTCTCTGACCAGTGATAGGATCCAGGATATTGACTCACCCTCTGTGGAAGGGGCCACATACAGTTCAACTAGCAGTAGACACGGTGAAAGGATAGCACATGCTCTGGGAGGAAGAGTCTTTTGAAATTTTAGCTTTTTAATATGAAGGAAGTTGGTTGAGCGTATATTTCAAATGCTTATTATTTGGCCAAATTTCAACAGATTTTGAAGGGGCCAGAAAAAAACACATCCCTGATCCATATTTCAAGTCTATGTTGGAAAGGAGGGGGCTGCTGTTCACAGAAACATGACAAAAATAATGTATTGCTGAACCACTTTGTTTGAAATTAAAGTAAAATGCAAAAATAAGAAATCCTAGCCTGAGGCTGAAGCAAAACGTAGTTTTGCCAAGTTATAAGCAACTGAATAGTAGGGACTTATAATGGGGACTGATAATGAAAATTATTGATAATTTTAATTTTAATATTACTAATGATGTGATGCTACAATCCTGCTTATAATAACTGACCAGTAGCACTCTCTTATACAGGTTAAAAGTAAAAGCATATAATTTACCCCAACTGTATGGACAAGCAGCCACATAATTATGTATCTTTCTCTTACAGCAAAGTGGGTGAGATAAGAAACTAGGTGATGGAGGATTTTGCTTCTCCACAGAAATAGGATTTTCATTGGTTTCACCAGTTGTGCAAATTTGTTTTTGTATGGCTGTATTTTCTTTTAAATCCTGAGGAGCAGACATTTGTCCCCTAGGACAATTTTTCAAACATGTATGAAAGTATCCCTAGTTGCTGTGCAGAGTGAACAAAATCCATATCCTATATCCATACGCAATTATGTTCCATTAGTCACCCTTCCCTCCACCCCCTCCTTCCTTCCTGTTACTCTTTTACCAAAGACACCTGGCTTTTTATTAACTATTGCACAGATTGAGAATGTCATCCTTGAGCTACTGAGTACCAACTTTTCTCTTGACATTTTGCCAGAAAAACTCATCTTCCTTAAAGACGGAGTGCTGTAAGCTCTATTATCACCAGTATTGCTGATCAGTGTACTCTCCTAGTTTACCTGAATAAGTAGCAATACACTTAACCTTTAAGAACTCTAGCATCTCTAATAAAAGCCTCGTTATTTTTCCCCTCGTATCCCAATCCCTTACTTGTCAAAGGTCAGTTAGGGAGAGTTTACCACTCAGCTTCAGAAACATCGCTCAGCAAATGATACGAATGAAGAATTACAGTCAGGTATTGTCTTGCATATAATACTTCCAAATTGCAGTCTGAGGTTGGAGGGGTCTCTGTCTTGGGTTAGATTCAGGTCTGTTTTATAGTGGTTTCCACTTGGCATTAACTTAGAAGGGGGGAGGGGACAAAGCTGTAATAGCTCAATATAGGATGAGCCTAAATTAGTGTAAGTAGGGATCTGGTCCACACGCAACGTAAGTGACATCATATGCTCTTGGGAGTGTATCATTTGTACATTTTTCTTTATTCAGTCCAGCCTAAATTATCTGTAAAAGTGATTTTCTAATCTGTGATTGAAATAACAAAAAAGCAGCCAAAATATTATTCCTTTCTCTTGTAAACTGTTCTCTCTTCTCTTGTTGCCAGTGAAAATTCCTTTTGATTAGCAAGGTATGTGCCTAGGTTTTTGGAGTCCTTTACTCAAAGCCTTCTCTTAAAGACAACAATTGTTTCGTCAAGTTTAATCATCACTTGAGTGTGTTTACTAGAACAATGTCTGCGCTGCTAACTGTTCATAGAAGGTGTAAAATGCTTGTCCTTGCCTCTTTAGATCAGAATGTCTCCAGTTGTCTCTTCATATCTTTCTTACATCTTTACACAGGAACATATGTAATCCTGTATGTGTATTAAATGCACTTTGCAGTAAGCATGCATGCTAAAACCAGATTTTGCGTTAACCTATTCGTGTAGTAACATCCTTGGTTCATCACAGAGCACTAGATTCTGCCCTTTAGTATAACCTTCATGGCACACTCTACTGGTTGCATTATGCAGTAGCTTTATGAGACAGTAATACTATGCCTGATACTCTGATGTTCTATCACACCTCAGAGAACGCACCAATTAGCCACATCCTAGATGGTAATCAGCCTACCCCACACCATTTTACTGAGAGAGGGTCTAGCTGTGCTTTTCGCAATGCATGAACCTCTGATATGCTTTTCACTTCTTTTGTTGTTTAGATGAAAAGATGCTGCCCGTGGCACCACACAGAATTTCCCTAAATCATCTTCAGTGCCAGAAATGCTATGCTGAGTTGGACAAGGTAGTCTGGTTGCATTCATATTCAGTATTAAGGAGTGAAATCTCCTTGGCCATAGAAGGTAATAACAAGTACTTCCAGTAGCAGGTCTTTAATGGAGCAGGAGTAGTGCATGGAAGGATGTGTAGATGCCATATTACTTCAAGGCATGACTATGGCTGAACAGGTAGGAAAGCAACCTGTCATTTGGAGGAAGAAGTTGGGGATTTCTGCTCATCTTCTTTCTGGCTACGAAAATAGTTGGGGTCAGTCACTGCTTACACACTGCAGTGTATTTTTCCAACACAGAAGGCTAGTTACACAGGTTGCACATTACTATTCTAACTCACCTCTTTTGAGTATCAAAGCAAATGCTCTGTATATTATTCCCTCTCTAGTTTGAAAGAAATACAGAACTACACACGTACAGGCACGTGCACATGATCAAAACCCATAATATGATATCTGGGGCAACACAGTAAATGTGGCCAGGAGGATGGACAGCACTGGTGTATTAGATATAATATATGTAAGTCTTGGGTTTGTGCTAGTATTTATCTTAATCCTTTGAGTTTGGTGCTTAAAAACCGTCAGATATATTAAACAGGTCTGTGATTAGGACCTAAGGATGCCTACAGAAAAAAATTACCTATCAGCTGTATCTAGACATTTCAAAAGAATTAGATGTTGGGCATGAAAGTAAAGAATTAAAAGAAAATCATAATGAAAATGTGAGGAGAATCAAAACTTTGTCTTGACCCTATGGAGGAATACAGTGGAGGAAGTCATGGATTGCCCGGAGGCGTATCTTCAAACTTGAGAGAGGATATGAAGAAAATCAAATTTCTATTCTGTGAATTTCTAAACTCGTAAAATACTAGCTACCTTATCTCTGAAGGGCGTTCTTGATATTAATTATTTCCAAATAGAGGAGATTACCATAACTGCTGTACATCAAGTTAACTCCATAAAGCAATCTTTTCCCCCACATGTAGTACAGGCACCCCTTTTCCCTTGCATGACTGGGAAGGTTATACTAACCTCCTCAAACTTAAGGGTTCAGAGGGCGTGGTGAAGTCTACAACACCTATAAGGGCCCAAGTGTGGGTCTCAAGGGAGATTAAGGGATAAGAATGGGTAATGGTGACACCCCAAAATTTCATGCCAAAAATCCCATCATACTTCAAGGACCTCCAAACCAAACTTTCCCCATTCTTCCTGGCCAAAGATTTCTTTGGAGCTTTGTCTTACAAATCCTCCTTTTTCAAAGCATCACTGCCTTTCCAGATCAGCTCTAAATTCTGTCACCCATGTTTCATGTTTGTTGGCCCAGACCTCTGTAGTTCAGAGCCCCAGGTGACACCTTTTACTCAAGAGTTTTGCTCTCCTTGAATACTACCCTGCCTGTCCTCTGAACTCTCCACTCGTACTCACTGCTGATTTCCAACCGGCTGCCAAATCTTGGATACAGCATCATTTCCTCACTAGGTCTTCCCATGACAGCTATGCTTACCAGAAATCTTCCCATGTGGAATTTATGGACTGGAAAAAAGGAAAAAAAAAAAAAAGATACGTCAGGAATGAACATATGTATGAAAGCTCTGTGTGCTGGTTTCGGCTGGGACAGAGTTAATTTTCTTTAGAGTAGCTAGTATGGGGCTATATTTTGGATTTGTGTTGAAAACAGTGTTGATAGCACAGGGATGTTTTTGGTGTTGCTGAGCAGTGCTTACACAGAGCCAAGGCCTTTTCTGCTTCTCACACCACCCCACCAGCGAGGAGGCTGGGGGGATGAATAAGAAGCTGGGAGGGGACACAGCTGGGACAGCTGACCTCAACTGGCCAAAGGGATATTCCATACCATATGATATCATGTTCATCCTATAAAGCTGGGGAGAAGAAGAAGGAAGGATGGTGAAGTTTGGAGTGATGGTGTTTGTCTTCCCAAGTAACTGTCATGTGTGGTGGAGTGCTGCTTTCCTGGAGATGGTTGAACACCTGTCTGCCCATGGGAAATAATAAATTAATTCCTAATTTTGCTTTGCTTTTGTTTTACCCATTAAACTGTCTTTATCTCAACCCACGAGTTTTCTCACTTTTACTCTTCCAATTCACTCACCCATCCCACTGGGGAGGTGGATTGAGTGAGCAGCTGTGTGGTGCTCATTGCCACCTGAGGTTAAACCACAACATTCTATCAGATTCACTCTACCATTATTAAAACTATCATTTTGGCTTGTTCTTCAAAATATGTCATTCTACCCAGAGACATTATCATCTCTTCCTAGTCTAAAACAGGTTTCAAGCAATAAAATACTTCAGTTAACAACTCTGATCTCTCATTTTAATCAAATGTATGTGTGCATCTAGTTGTTTCTGAAAAGTCAGTATCTTTTTTACCAATATTTTAACAAAATCTTAGTATCCTTTCTGCTATTGCACCAATAAATAAACATAAATCTGGGAAGGAAATGCATTAGAGACATTACCTAGTTAGCTCCAAAACTTGTGCAATTTATCTGTTTATGTTTATCACACGACAGCACAGTAAAAAGAACAAAAAAATAGTAGTATGGACAAGTGTGATGATATGTCCATGTCTTCATGTAAAACTTTATGATTTTGTAATTTAATAAAACCCAGTTCTTAGTCGTATTACGAATAATTGGTGCATGTTATTTTCACTGTTAACCAGGCGAGGGATAAAACCGTGTTCAACAATGTCCGGGTATGGAAGGTATTAAATAATGTCATTGGTAACATGGACAGTTGAAGGAAGTTGCAGCAGGGAACACGGAAGCCTTAAAAAGGTGACGGTCAAAACAAAGAAGAAGAAATTCTGATATTTCATATCTGAAGCTCCCCTGTGGAGACTAGGATTGGGCATGACCTTGATCTTGCACCACTGCTGGCAAAAGCAGGGTGTGCCCCAGCTCTGCCTACTCTCAGCAAGGGGTGATATATTTTGTGAAGGAGCTCTATTTTATTACTGAGCTCTGTTTTAATGCTTTTACCAAGTCACAAGCTAAACATAATGTCTTCTTTTTACTTACTTTTTTGTTCATATGTTGTTGCTAGAATGGCTTTGGCTGAATTTTGTTCTGTGCTACTAGTTTCTGAGCCATAGAAAAACACTTAAGTGTTTTGCATTTAATATTCTATAGACATTGAAATTTTGGGGGTTTAGTGTATAAGGAAATAATAATAATAATAATAATAATAATAATAATAATAATAATAACAATGTTATTTTAAAACAAAAGAACTGATAACACCTCTCAAAAAATATTTCGAGATTTTGTATTTTGGATTTGAAAAAGTGGTTGTTGTTAAATATTTGTCAAAAAGTAAAAAAATGTTTTGTTTGTTTTTCTTTTTTAAATAGACAGCTTGTTGCCAAATAGGATAGGCATTATTTAGGGTAGCAAAGAGAAGATATACCAACGTTTACTGTCTTTTGTGACTATAGGTTTATGAGTTATGCTGGTGAGCTGCCGTATGGTTAACATCTTTCACTTTTTAGGGTTCTTTTTTTCCCCTTTCTCTTTTCCTTCCTTTCTGTTTCCAACAGACCTGTGAGTCATACCTTATATTAAATGGTTTCTTCTTCCACAGCACCTGCCTCCCTGCTCGTCTGTCTCTGCAGACTCCTCTTCATAACTACATCAACTGTTTTTTTGGGTAAAAATTTCGTGGGATGCTCACATGCTCTCAGCAATTAAGGTATGTCAGACTACCATCTATTTCTCTTACTGATACAATGTGATCACATTCACTGTTCAACAAGGGTAATCACCTCTAAAAGGTAACGCCAAATTAAAGCTGTTTCACCTTTATTAGTGAATAACTCTTAGGTGAGAGAAGATTCAGGCCTCACATCTATCCCCGCAACCATTCGCTGAACAACTTCCACACTAAAGAAATGTGCCAAAGTAATCAGGAGGTTTCTCACCAGTTGCTCTACCAAACTGAGATACAAGGGTAAAAAGCTGAAAGTACACTGACTTAAGCAGAAATTATGATGAAGAAGTATAATGAATAAGCAACATGCACCCAGGTAAAGCTAAAAAGTCCTCAGAGCTATCAAGTTTTTAAAACAAACGCAAGGCAGGCTTCCTTATAGTTTTAAAGCTCTTCGATATCTATAATGTTCTTACCTCATTTTGTTCCATGGGGAGAAGACAGAGACAAGTAGAACATAATGCCAGAAAAAAATCACCAAATCACCAAACCTGATGATCATGCGGTCTTTTCCCTTTTTTTAATATCACAAACCTTACATATCACTGAGTTTCATGCAAACCCTAAGGTTTTAATTAGACCAAAGAGTTTCAGAATAAATTCTGTGCTACAGACAGAGAAAAGGAGATCAAGGCATTAGTAATGCCAAACAGTCCTTTGATGTTAGAAAACTGACGAAGTGAGAGCTGCCCTGATGGTTCCCAAAAGCTGAACCACATCCTATGTTGCAGAGGAAGTTGAAAACACCTTTCCCCTCCACACAAACACACACACACACATACACACACCCGTCAGCATCTAGATCCCTGTCAATCTAAATCAGGTTTGACCCTCATCAGACAATCAGCCCAACCATTAACCTTGAAGCAAACAACAGCCACCAGGAACCGAAGGAAGCAGTTTTTGTTTGAAGTACAGTTCTGGGTGACCTACTGTCCTGTGTCTAGTTGTGGTCAATCTCTGATATGAGGAAGGCCAGGAAAAATAAAAAGGATGTCAGTCTCAGAGTACAGCTTGCTAATTACAGCTGGACATATCTCTGAGAGTTCCCATCCTGTTTTGCAGATGCAACAGATGGTATATTTCAAGTGTCAGCATTTCTAGATTCTGGTAAGGACAAAGACTGCGGATAAATTTGTACTATAGGGCAGCGAGATTTAAGTTAGCTCAGGATATGGCTAAAACTGGAAGCAGGGTAGCCACGTCAGCATAACTACACTAACCAAAGCAGAATGCAGTGCAGCGATGATGTCTCTGCGTTGCTTCCAGGACCCAGAGTATAATTTCTGTTCAACACTATACAGATGTGCAGATCTACCACCTCATCTGGAGCTAACGAGAAAATCTTAAAACAGAATTCTGCACTGTCAGGCAGCTCACTCCTCAGACGTGCTTCCTATTGTTTCAGGTCATGCAAGGAAGAACTTCTAGGCATTAAACACATTCAGTATCTGGAAATGTAGCATCTCCTCTGCATTATTAAAAACCACTGAATCCCTTCTGGACAACAGTTACTTACTGAATATTTTCCCTAACACTGACCAGGCAGGACCGAACCATGTCGATTTCTAGGAAATCTCAATGACCAGTTTACATTCAGTGTCACTGTAGCACCAGGAGCATAGGAGCAACCCTTCAAACAGGCAATGTCTCTTCTTCAAGAACAGTCTCAGGAAAACAGGTAGATCCTGTTTGTCTCCATTATTGTCCATCTTGGGTTTTTTTAGTGCAAAGTGTATACAATTTAAGCATGAGCACTAATATCCTTTGCTTCCTCTCACAGTTATTCCTTTCTCACCTCTGTTTTTTTATACATAACTTGAGAACGACCTGACTACTACTCACCTTCTCTCTTCAGAAACTCTATTCATCTGTCCTACTCATTGGTCATTTAAAACAAATTAAAGCATGGGGAGCAAAGCCGCATTAACTTCCTTCCTTCCTTGATCCCTTGAGGAAAAGTATTTCCAGCATTGACTGCAGGTCTTATTTGACTGACTTTTGCACTTTCGATTGGTCCTTGGATACAGCAGTGAGAAGATATTTCCTGTGTTGTAGAGTGTAATAAGAGCGACAGATTTTACCCTGAGCCATGAGCCGAACAAGGGAGGAAATTGGAATGCCTTGCAGTAATTAATCATTGTGTGATGAGAACTGTCAAAACTCTTTCTAAAGCTGATATTGCTGTCAATAACCAGCTAGTACATCACTATCTGTGATTGTTTAAAATATCAGCCTGTATTGCGATCAACTTATTTTACATTTACACTTCTTTTCTATTTACCAAATATAATTCTACTAAGTACTATGTGTGCTACAGTGTTTGCCAGATGACAGTACTGCTGGGTGTCAATATCTAAACTAAATGCTTTTGCCCAGAGTAAGTATCCAACAAATCCCCAGAGCTGTAAAACAAAGTACGAGCTAAATTACATTTGTATCTAGACTAAATTCCAGTGGTAAGAAAAATCTATCACCAAACATTTGTACTCTGGATGTTGGCTTATGATTGAATGAGAAATGAGAGAAGTACGTCAGCATAGTTGCATGTCACACTGAAAGTTAAAATAAATAATAGCTTCCAGATTCTCAGCTGATATGAAAGAAAGTAATTTGACTGTAACTACAGAAAATAATGTTGCTTTACATCAGTTGAGAATCTGGTCCACATGCCCAAGCAAATCTGAACCTAAATTTTATATTTTCTAAATTTCATGTTTTATCCACTAATTGAAAACAGCAGCAGCATTGATTTCCTGTAAAAACTACTAACTTGATCTTTCCTTTCTCAAGTGCCTGTGTGCTTTGTGGAACAGGCCAAGAAGTTATGAGGTAAGGCCCCAATTTACCTCTAATATTATCTTATTTAACAAAAAAAAAAAAATTGAAGTAGCTTCTCCTCTAACTCAGTGGCTGCGTGCAGCCTGTGAGACACACTTGTGTTGCCTGTAGGAACAGAAAACGAATATGTTCAAGTAGAGGTTAACAAAGAAAGTAAAGGAGGATGCTGGCCACAGTCAGTTATTTGCATGGTACCGTTTTTCAGGAATTTCTGTTGCACATGCTGATAACGGTATTCTGTTTCTTCCAGATCCCACTAGAAGGGAACTAACTCTCCCTGGAGACTGCGTGGGGAACTTACTCGGCTAACTCAGAGTCATACTCCAAGAATCAGGCTACACACTTAATGTATAGACACTGTGCAATCTTTTATGTTTTGACCGTAGAGCCCTACAGAACTCAAGCTCTCCTCATTTACCACCAGTATTTTGAATGTCTTTACTTTAGTGCTAAGAGAATGTGATACACAGGTAGCTCCTGAGCAATCGAGTTCTGCTCCTTGCTGTCACAGGAAACTACGAAATGTCAGTTATGGAACACTCTAAAGGGAGAAGGAACACAAAAGTCCCAGGACTTCTGAGGGCTAAAGCAGGGATGCCACAATGGAAGGGTGTGGATGATAAAATATCACTTGAAGAGCCCTGTCATAGAGGATGGGAATGGGAGAGGTTGCCAGCAGGTTCTGGCTGTAGAAAAGTATGCAGAGTGTAACATCTCCTAGTCTGGCTTCTGGTAGTCAGTGAGCACAGCTTTGCTGCTTCCCATGTCTCTCCTCATCCCATTCTTTGTAAATATTTAGAAAATAAAAAAAAATCCCATTGTTCCTTGTGGTCTGGATGTGAAGAGAGCAAAAAAATGTATAACATCGTCATATAGCATTGGTCCTTGGTGTTCTACTCTTTAGCTAACCACAATAAATCCCATGATTTGCTTACGCTCACGTGACCAAGATAAGCAGATTATTCTGCTGCAGTAATCTACTCTGTTCATTAGCTATGTCTCCAAACTTTTCCACCCTTGGAAATAGTAGAAATACAGCAATTCTCGATACTTCTGTTTCTGGTTACTGATACAAAGCATTAAATAGATTAGAGCAATGAAGAAAACCCCTGCAAGACTCAGCTTGTAACTCACACATTCAATGAAAACTCTGAGTTTACATGTCAGGACCTGTAAAATAACCTCTTTCACTGTGTACCATGTTAATTCTGAATCACTATTTTTTGAACCAAAATGATATATATACACCTATATAGATGTCATATATACATGTCTGTAAGACGTGACATGTCCTACAGAAATGTAGGAACCTTGTATCAGCACAATTCCATTGTGCAACCAAAGTAGTCATCTCACACAAAAGAAAGTTATTTTGACAGGATCTACTTTCCACATGCTTATGTTGATTGGCATCCATTCTATTTTCCTCCTTTAGTTCTTTGGTAACAGAGTCCCATATCAGTCACTCTATTATTTTGCCTGGGATCAATGTCATGCTGACAGCCCTGTAATTGTGTGGGTTGGCTCATTTAGTCTTTTTAAGCACTGGCATGGTATTATTTTTCTTCCAATTCTCTGGAACATCCTTAGTGTTCATAGGGTTATTGCAAATCAGCATCCTGGTACACACCAGTTGAATACGTGCTGGTTTACCACTCACCAGTAATTTACTTCTGTAATCCATTTTACAGAAGTTTCTAGGTGATGGGCATCTCAGGCAACTCTGTGTGACTGCACTTTTTCCCTAAGTTGCAGTTTCTGAATAAGAACTTTAACAGTGTGTCACTAAAGTGAGAACAAAACTTCAAAACTTTTTTCCTGTATATTTTTATTAAAAAAAAAAAATCTGTGTGGTTCTACCTTAAAGCACGCAGGAGGTGTTTTCATACATACATGCTTGTATATGTGTGTGTGCATATATATGTGTAAAATCACATATCAAGTCAAAATGAATAACTGAATTACATTTAAAATTATTTGTGGTCACGATAATATTGGCCATGTCTATGCTAATAAGCAATTTAGTGCAATAGGAGGAGTCAGCAGATCAAAGCAGTTGCTGCTGCAGTTCCTACATCTCAATGGTATTTCAGTCAAGGTCTTACTCTGTGCTCAACTCAGTTAGGTCCCCTGCACTGAGTGTCCTCACCATGTAAGTGGTTCTTAGATACCCGAAGAACTAGTCATAGGTACGGATGTTTATGCCTTTCCTGGGGGTTGGAATTGCATTTGGTGCATTTGATGTTTCTGAAAAAATCCAGTTGCATGCAGTGAAACTGCTCTACAATCCAAAACAATCTGCAGCAAATGCTTAGGCCAGGGAATTTGCTTCCAAGCTGCAGTGTTCTCAGCCAAGATGCAAATGTACACACGATCATTGACAATATTTTGTCACATTGAAAGCACTTGTTACATAATGTTTCAGTTAGTTTGTTTCTTATATTTTGACATTTTACAACCTTTTTTTCATTAACAAAGGATACTATGTTGCATCAAAGATGAGAATTAGATCTACCCTTTATTTATCTCTATTAGTAATTTATTGAAGCAAAGCAAAAGAGAAATTTAATTTCTCACAATTTATCAAACATTTTTAGCTATTTTTTTCATCTACTTAAGATAAAACCAGGTTGAATCTAAAACAGATGCCACAAATGAGCTACTGAGAAGAGGGTCCTGAGGGATATTTAATTCTACCCATGTCAAGCATTTATATCAACGGATGGATGTGCGTGCTACTATTCTAAACACTTTATTGCACAGATTAATTATTCCTTCATTTGCTCAGTCGTAAAATGAAAAACTGCAATGTTGCATATGTCTTGGGCAGAAAGTGAATGTCATGAGGAACTTCTAGCTGATAAAACATATGATTATCTTTTTCTGAATATCACAGAGCAGTATGAACAACCTCCTTCATGTGGCACCGTTTCCTTGTTGCATATCAGATCGGACAGAATGGCTTGATACAGGTTCCACGCACATGACATAGATGTGAGTAGCCTGTCTAGGGGCTGCTGCTCTGCTTCTGTGACCATGACATAATACAACATTTATATTTGCTATGTACAACAAACTTACTCAGCTTGTAGTAACCTGTAGTTTCTAAGTGTTTGAGTATGGCCACTCAATGTGTAACACTTTTCAGTTACTGCCTGGTGATCATCCTATTTTTGTTAAGATTTTTGCTAACATTTGTTCAAAACCCACTGGTTCTAGAACTTGATTGTGGTAAGAAACCTGTTTTCAGTTTCTGGTCTACATTAATTCATAGTTAGTTCATAGACTTTGGTTGTTGTACAGGCATTGTTCTTTGGACTTTAGCTGGTTTTTTCCCTTCTCAAATATTTTTCTGTAGTATATTGGAAGATATAAGCAATTATAGCCTTACTTAGCCTTCTCTTTGCCACAATGAATGAAGAAAGCTTTTCAAGTACTCAGTTGACCAACAAGTATTTGAGTAACAGGTAAAAGCAATTTTTCATGCATTCTTAAGAAGCTCTCATTCTTTGTCCCAAAGCTCAATTACTTCAAAGAAAAAAAAAAAGTTTCAGACAACTATTATAATAAATATAAAAATATTTGAATATGCTTTAGATATATTTAACATATAATATCATTCCTCTGAAGACCTCCAAGGAATTAAAAATGCACTAATTAAGTACTGTAACATCCTTGAGAGGCATATACCATAATTATCTCCATTTTACAGATGGAGTAAGTGAAGCACACAGAAGCTAAGTGATTTGTCCAAACTAACACATTCCACTGGAGTGTAGCCAGGAGAGATACCCATGCCTCCTAATTTCCAGTGAAACAATAGACAATGCTACGCACAGCAGCCCCCAAAGGCAGGATGTTACTCTTTATTCACCAGAAATTGTTGGCTTTCTTCTTGAAAACAAGATGCAAAACTTTGCCTTAGTTCAAATTGTCTAGTAGCTGCCAAGCAGTCTAAAAAATGTATTAGCATAAAAATAATTGTAAAGGGTTGTACTCAATGAAAGACTGATGTAGAAATGATACCCAAACACTCTTGTTCAATGACACACTTTGATCTTGTACATCTGATCATCCAAAATTCAGGTATCTCCCTTCGTAAGACAAAATCATGTCTGATTAGGTAATAGAAGACTGCATCAGGTCATATCACTGAAGGCTGCTAGCATATCTCTTTGACTAATCAAACGTGCATCCATTACAATGATAGGGAATATCTTAATTTTGGACAGCATCCTGACATAGGTCCAAGAGAGGGCAGAGGCTACAATCCCTGATTATCTCTGTGAAAAGCTGTGTGGCTTTCTCTAGCCCACAGTTTTGTTGCTACTAGTAGCAGTTTATAAGGTTATGGAAACCTTCTGAGAAATGTCTGCATTCTCTTTAATATAGAATACTTTATCTGACACAAAATTCAGTTTTGAGAGTCAGCGCTGAAATTTAGGAACTTCACTGTTTCCCTTCCTCTCTTTCCTGCATCTCCCGATTACTACTGGTTGATTCTTCTCTCTTGTATATTCTCTTTCTGACACTGACTTCTTTGTTACTTTAGGATACAGACTAAAAAGGAGAGTAAAACATCTGTCTCCATCTTCCCTAATTAACGTGCACCCTAGAAGGAGCTAAAAGACACTTTCAAGAGAAGCATGACATGATCCAGTTGGTCTGGACCACTTAGGCAGGGTAGGACACTGATTACGGTCTTCCTTGACGGACTTCTAACTACACCATAAAAGATGGGACGTGCAACTACTCTGACCTCTTCCACCCTCTGAGTGAGAAGGAAATGAGTGGACTATTTTCATTTCTCCTGAAATGGAGTGGGCCGTGGGCCTGAGAGCCCTAGTGGGTTTGCTCAAGTTGTGATTTAACTTCCTAGGTAGCTCAGAGTAGTTATCTTCTTAACATTTTGTCTGCTTTGGATAGTCTCAGATGCTACCTTCTCTATAGCATGTTGTTTCAGATTGAGTACTGGTTCCAATGTGTTAAAATTTGCCAAAAGGATGAAAAAAACTATAAATGTATAGCTCTTGCAAGTTCTCTGTTTTCCAAAAGTTGGTGACTACAAAATACCTGAGCTGATTATTTTACTAATTCATGTTCCACGAAACTCCTGCTCAGACTAAAAGGAATTGCACATGATTATTTAGAGGAGAAGAATATCATAAATCTGGGGGGAAAAAAGTGTTTATCGCTTCAAAATTTAACATTATGAAAGTATACAAAGCTGGTTTCGTTGTTTGCATGACAGACAAAGATTAAAATTCAGCCTCAGAATTTCAACCTTACAAAACCTCTGCTGTCTCAGAAAGCATACAGGAACCTCCTATAATGACCTATTATTTGAAAAAGTGTGAAGAAACATGGTATTGAATACGTGTGTTTTGAATATTAGATAATCACAACTTATTATAAAATTAATATGTAGATTTATTTTCAGCATTAGTTACATTTTAAAATAATTTTTACAGAGTAAGCATCTGTTTTACATACAGAATTATTCTGATACGTGTTATTATCCAAATGCACTTAAAAGTTTGAACTAAATAAATCTGCTAAGAAACATGATCCAAATTATTAAGATTGTTGGTGGAGCTTTTTCCCAATCTTAACTATTACGTATCAATTATCACGGGACTGACAGTGAATAAACGTGATAGCATAAAAAGAAATCATCGTAAGCCTTGTATTTAAAATTAACATACAACTATAGGCAGTAAAATTTGCCAGTGATGCATGTAAGAAACTTTTATGTTAAACTCTTTACATCTACTTTTATGTTACTATATATCCATTAATTAAAGAGCAAGAGCAAAAAATGTATAAAGTTGATGAAAGGTTTACAGACCTAATGACCTATCCCAACCCCAAGGATTAGTATGGAAAGTGTGTGTGACTGCAAATTATTACACCAGCCTTATTAGGATAATGATTTCCCATCTTCCGTGGTGCTGCATTGTTATCCATAAGCTCCCAAAGGTCCTTAAGCTTGTTAATAACCATTATAGATGTGCATTGAAGTGAATCAAGACTAAAACGAACTCACCTGAGCCTAAGTAGATTAACCCTGTTCAAGTCTGGTGATGTCCATATAAATTCCTCTGGATTTCCTTCCACCAACAAATAGAAAAGTGCAAGAAAGTGATAAGACAAGGGTATATTTTATCTGTTCTTTTAAAAATAACTGCAGGAAATTATGCAGGACACAAATTCAGAAATCACTATTTAAACTGAAAAAGCAG
Organism: Pterocles orientalis; assembly: GCA_011057875.1. Taxonomy (NCBI): domain Eukaryota; kingdom Metazoa; phylum Chordata; class Aves; order Pterocliformes; family Pteroclidae; genus Pterocles; species Pterocles orientalis. The sequence goes on from WKFP01015081.1 coordinate 546,255, forward strand.
GTCACCTTTTCCTAGTGGGGACATATCTGGGCTCCTGGGATTACACTTGATAAGCGTTCAGCACTTAGGATTCTTCAGTCGCGCTCACAGACTGAGGGCACTGTGGCTTGTAAGCTGACTGCAAAAATGTGAATTAAACAAAGCTGGACACCTTCTGCTAGTCCCTGAGAAAGTAATTGAAAAGATGATGTGCACAAAAATGAAGAAACATTCACATTCAAGATAAAGATCCAGCTAGCAATTTCTGAAACTTCTAGATTAGTTTTGTATTTATGAAGAAACAAAGGAAACCTTGGATTTGTTCTATTTTAGAGGGGAATCAAAACACATTTATAAAATAATCCGCTATTATTCATAGGGAATACTTAAATCAAAAAGATAGAATGTACCTAAACACACCACCAGTGAGATTTCACATAGACCATAATATCTTACTTTTATACGTATTTAAGTCACAGCATTTCTGCATGTAATGAACATATAAATGTGCCAAATTTTACTTTGCAGAAATCCTCATCTAATATATCAATTGTCAGATTTATAATTTTATGTTGATACAGGATATGAAAGAGGTGGAGTTTAATGGGAAATTTAAAAGTGGAAATTTTGTTTCAATGTTTGAAATGGATAATGAAGAAAGAGTGAGCTTATGATGATGCTTAAATGAACACTGGAAAGAGAAGATAGATAGAATTAAATTACAGAGTCCTGACCATGATGACGTCTGAATTTGATGCAGAAAGACAAGACAGGCGGACTTTGCAATGTGTAATGTGAGTATCAGGAAAGAGAGATAGGTACGAAAGTAATATTTCAGACAGGAATGATCATTTAGACCTGAAAAAAACACAGATCAGTAATTAGGCAGGAAACCACTCTCCATGACAGCTCAGGCAGCAGCAGCAATGTTATTGTTCAAAAATAGATAAGATTTGTCACCTAGATATAATCTGTACGTTGTGTGTGTAGAAGAGAGATATCAGACAAGGACAAGGAAGAGAAATCTGGACCTAGAAGGAAGGTATGGTAGATTCATCTGTCGTGATAGAGAAAGAAGACCAGGGTGATCTGGAAGAAAAGAGAAGATGTGAATTTACTATATGGTTGTCAAAACCAGAACATTCAGTTAAAGAAGAAGGAGGGGAATAAGAAGAAGCATTTCAGTTATGTGACTGAATACACAGCAAGTGACAATAAAATTAACATAGAACAGGGTTGTGAGAGACTAGATGCAAGGAATAAAAAAGAAAACCATCAAAAAGAGGACTACAAAGGGACCCCTCCAGAAATGTGTTATATGAAGCCTCTCATATTGGATGATTAGCATTACATCTGTGTGGAGGGAGAGACACACAGACAACCATTTTCTTCAATAGGAAAAATCTAGCGCTGAGAAATATTGTTCATGATGAACTAAACAGAAGCAACATGAAGCAAATGTCCATCCCATCCAAACCACCTGCCTTCTTAGAGGTTTGTGTTATGCTCTGTAGCTTGTGCTCTTCCCCACCTACACAGGCCGTGGAAGAAAGACAATTCTGGAGTGATATTTTACCAAGAACACAAACACTTGTCTTTCCATTAATAGTTGAAGCCATTACAACAGCGGAAAGAAAAGATCTAGGTGCAAAGGCATCTCTTGATACAAATAATCCAGCAGGCTGTGCTGCAGAAGCCACTGGATTTCACTCCTTGTAGTTCAGTTGTTGATTCTGGCTCATCTCTCCATTTGTCCCCCTGCTGCACCCCTGCCTTCTTATTCTCACCCCATCTTCTTAACAATTTGATGAATGAACAACTTTTTCCTTTTGTTTCTATGCAACATCCTTATCCTTTATATCTATAAAGGATATCCTTTATATCCTTTATATCTATCCTTTATATCCTTTGTATCTATTATGTAGATAATAAGCTATCAAGGGTATTTTAACCAACCTCACAGAAATACATAGAAGTTTGGAGCATAAACTAAAGTGGAAAACTCTACTTTTGACTGTAATTACCTAAGTTATGCTTTCCTTAATCCTAGTACCTTTTCAAGAACAGTTAAAAAATAGAAGACGACAATGCCAACTTTTCAGAAGATTGAAAACAAGATCACGGAGCTGAGAACCAAACACTTCCAGGGGAGAAAAAAGAGGCCTTTGCTGTTAATTTTACAGAAGGGAAAACATGGGTGTTTTGTTTGTTTGTTTGCTTGTTTCTTTATTTTGTTTCATTTTGCTTTAGTTCATCCCTCTCAAACAAGATTACAACATTTTCTGATTACTTAGAATAAAATCTGCCAGAACTGGAGTTCCAGTTTCCTATGTTCAACTGTTGTTTTTCCGCACTGAGCAGCAAGAGTTCAGACAGATGTATGTAATAAATTCAGAAATGTTGATCTGTACTGCAGATGAAAGGCTGAATAACAGTATAGTCATAAAATTGAAACTTTTCATACCATGCAAGCAGCCTGTACTATATTTTACTGCACACTTCAAGACATATCACAATGACAGATTTTCTGATGTCAGGATATCGTATCTAAAGAATTCAAAGAAGTTTCTCAGCAGCTGTTGTTGAAATAGCTGCAATTGACTTATAAAGCCGTCTGAATCGTTGTAGTTTTCCCTATTTCTTACACATTTGGAATACTTTTCTGTTATTGAAAAATCAGGTTCAGAACAATCTAACTAATACTTGCAACTGTTCTACAAGACTGCTAAAGGTAATGTTCACAGCAATAAACTGAGTTGGAAAGTTTACAGTAACAGGAAAAGTATGTAAACAGAACTTTGAGAAGGTAAGTGATTTTTATTCAGACTATCCAAAACATTTTATTTTTTTTACTTTATAAACATGTACTTAGAGTCCTAAAAAAAAAGGTGGCTTGACAGTTCTGACTGAGGTCATAATCAACATCTGAACCTGTCAAAGCAGCTTCCAGCAAAGCCAGGAAAAAACCCTGACACTCCTGAGTCTCTCAGTTCTCCCCTTTTACTCAGTTTTCCTGTTTCAGGTCTTTGCTTTATGTAACAGTACATTTTCCATCCTTTCTATGGCAACTTTCAGGTTCTTCTTAAAAATTTAAATGGACAATAAGAATATTTTCCTCAACTTCTCAATAAGCATTACAAACCACCAAAAGGGATATAATGAGGAGCTTTTCTAATTAGCAAAGCAAAATGAGGCATTAAAGGGTGACAACGTTATTCAGAGAAAAAAATTGTTGTAAGTTATTTTGGAGCAAGCTTATGTATTCCAAATTTCAGATGTCCCTAACCGTGGACCATAAGGTAACAGATTTGTCCCAAACTTCAGTGCACACTTGTGGGTCATTAGTGCCTCAGAGTATCAGTTTAATTCCCTCAGATCTGCACTAAAGTAAGTTCTACATGGCAGCAAAATTAAATAAAATTAATTAGCAGGAAGCCATTTGCAACTTAAAAATTAGGCCATTGGCCTACCATTTATGGTTTGTGACGGAAATCCAATGCAATATTTTCTTTTAACAAATACATGCAAACTTGCCTTTAAGATTTGTAGTTTTTGGATTGCTAGAATGCAATTACTGAGAAATAACTTCTTAATTTCCTTTTTACAGGTAGCTTATGTTATGGATGCATGCAGGAGGTTGAAAAGTCAATATAGAATCATAGAATCATAGAATCGTTAGGTCTGCAAAGGACCTTAAAGGTCATCTAGTTCCAACCCCCCTGCCACGGGCAGGGACAGCCTCCACTAGACCAGGCTGTCCAGAGCCTCATCCAGCCTGGTCTTGAACACCTCCAGGGATGGGGCATCCACAACTTCCCTGGGCAACCTGTTCCAGTGTCTCACCACCCTCACAGTAAAGAATTTCTTTCTAATATCTAACCTAAATCTGCCCTCTTCCAATTTAAATCCATTACCCATGCTACATGCCCTTGTAAAAAGCCCCTCCCCATCTCTCCTGTAGGCCCCCCTTCAGGTAATGGAAGGCTGCTGTAAGGTCTCCGCGGAGCCTGAACAACCCCAACTCTCTCAACCCGTCCTCATAGGGGAGGTGCTCCAGCCCTCTGACCATCTTCGTAGCCCTCCTCTGGACCCCCTCCAACAGCTCAATGTCCTTCTTGCATTGGGGGACCCAGACCTGGATGCAGTACTGCAGGTGGGGTCTCACAAGAGCAGAGGGGCAAAACCACTTCCCTTGACCTGCTGGTCATGGTCCTCTTCATGCAGCCCAGGATCTGGTTGGCCTTCTGGGCTGTGATCACACACTGCCAGCTCACGTTCAGTTTTTCATCTACTGATGACCCCAAGTCCTTCTCCTCAGTATGCATGGAAAACTTTCAAGGCACTTTTAGCAAACGTGCTATCAAGATTTATCAGTCACAGCAGGCAGATACAATTGTAAACATGTTTAGTTTGAAAAAGAAACAGCTTGGCTAATGATAGAGATAAATATTGGTTTGCATTTTTAATGTTTGCTTTGCACTAATAGACTGTTTCATTTCATACGCATATAAGCAATCATGGTAAAGTTATGGCAGGACTACAGTATACTGGTGTATTTATTCCTTGAAGTTTCCTAATCAAAAACAAAACTCACTTGTTTGCTTTGATATTTATTTAATGATGTGAGCCTTGACTGGACTTGAGTCAACCTCAAGTATTTCATAGAGCAGTGAGTTTCTTTTGAAATGGAGCAATGTAAACACACTTTCAGGTGTTGTATAAATAGCAAAACTGTCACGCATAATATGTCTTTAAATTAGCACAGTGTTAATAATTGATGGGGAAGGGGGTCATATATAGGTTACCTGGCATAAGAACAAAGCTATTTCTCAATATGTAGGAAAATGCGTAACACAAGTTATAAATGTGCAAAATATATGATAGAATAATCAAGATTATTTAGAACCGTCCCTGGATATCTGAAAAACACTTACAAAATGTTTCAATAATATATTGTTACACACTGTTTTTCCCAAAGTGACTTTTTTATCTTACCAGACATATTATCTTTACAGTAACTATCTTACAGTATTATAGTCAACCCCTCTGAGACATCTCAGATGCTTCATGTGCTCACTGCAGGTGTTCTGATATGGGTTTTCTTGCTGTGTGATCCTGAGCACCTGCAACTTCCGTGCTCTTCCTAAAGTGAATAAAGATCAGTCCAGTCCACCAAGGGTAAAAGTTAGAAAAATATGTTAGTGAGCAATAAATGATGAAAGAAACAACTTATAGACAAGTGATGTTATGGTGGTGTTGTAAGGCACAGTTTAGTTGTGATCTTTTCACTTCTGTATTCTCTGTAGGAAACATCGCCTACTGTCTATGTAAGGCAGTTTAGTCAGTATGCTCACCCCCCCCACACACACACCCCCATTTGTTTAATGTTGAGAAGATGCATAAATTGTAACAAGGTCCTGACATTACTAAAATTAAGACTAAAATATTGATGTGTTATTTGACAGAATAGTAATTGCTCCAATGGAAAAGTAGTATCAGTCAAACTGGGACAGTTCAAAATTGCTTGGGAACTTATTCTGGAGCATTTTCAGAATTTATGAGATACAGAAAATCCTCTCTTAATATAGGACTAGAACTGCAGACATCAAATGGAAAATGAAAGATAAATTCCAACAAAAAAAAAGGAACACTTTCCAGAAATTATTAGAAGATCCAGGCTGACAAATTCTCTCTCTGTCTCTTCACCCAACCTACAGAAGTGTCTTCCCTCACCCAAAATCCTCCTACTTGTTTACCTAGGACCCATGCTGTTCTGGACCTTGAAGAGGTCACCACTTTCATCTCATCCATTTTACCAGCACAGCTCATTAAAATTTTCCTCAGCCTGGTGAGATAGTGTTTGACTTCATGCCATGCTCAAAAGTCACTTATTGAAAAGTCACTGCAAAAGTCTCTCTCAGATGCCAGAGCCAGCCCCTAGGCTGCTCAGAAAAAGAGACTTGAGCAATGCTTGGCTCTATTTCAGAAGACAGGAAAGCAGGATGTTATGGAAATTAAAATAGCTGTAGAGATTGCCATGAATCTCCCTGTGAAGAACCAAAGTGCAGGAGCAGGTGAGGAGGTATCAGAACTGGGACACAGTCCTTCATGGAATACTGAACCAAAGTAAGATGAAAGGGAAGCAAGGGAAGCAGAGTTGCTCCACATCAGAAGAGCTGCAATGCCAGGCAACTGCATTCCCATGTGGAAGAAGTCTGGCCTGAGTAGTCCAAGCAGGAACCTCCCTCTTGGCTTACTTCATTTTTGGGTTAGATATGTAGCACAAGAACATGCTCTCCAGGCCACACCGAAGGGAGCAGGTAGGGAACGAGGGCAGTGGCAGGCCACAGAGTTTGCTCACAGGCTATACCCAGGTTCTTCCCCGCTAGGCTCAACCTGCTCTTCAAGACAAAGTGACTATTTTCTGTGGGTTTCTCCAAGCTTTAGGCAGTATTTTTCCTCAAAAGCAGAGATGTTTTTTGGCTTGTGCTTCTTTTTGATATTTCTTTTCCCATTGCTTTTCTGATTCAGCCTCTAGTATTCATTCCTCAAAAGGAGAAAGTTACTCTTTACACCTTACAAGACATCCCACCAAATGCTTGCAGAAACAAGCAGTGGCTGCTCTTGCTATCACAGAATCACAGAATCACAGAATCACAGAATGTTAGAGATTGGAAGGGACCTCGAAAGATCATCTAGTCCAATCCCCCTGCCAGAGCAGGAACACCTAAATCAGATCACCCAGGAACACATCCAGGCGAGCTTTGAATGTCTCCAGAGAAGGAGACTCCACAACCTCTCTGGGCAGCCTGTTCCAGTGCTCTGTCACCCTCACTGTAAA
>WKFP01015081.1:553094-567385 GCA_011057875.1 Pterocles orientalis
CCACCCCCCTTCTGATACACCCCAGGATGCCATTGGCCTTCTTGGCCACAAGGGCACAGTGCTGGCTCATGGTCATCCTGCTGTCCACCAGGACCCCCAGGTCCCTCTCCCCTACACTACTCTCCAACAGGTCAGTACCCAACTTATACTGGAACCTGGAGTTGTTCTTGCCCAGATGCAAGACTCTACACTTGCTCTTGTTAAATTGCATTAAATTTTTCCCCACCCAAATCTCCAGCCTGTCTAGGTCTCGCTGGATGGAAGCACAGCCTTCTGGCGTGTCAGCGACTACTCCCAGTTTCATATCATCAGCAAACTTGCTGAGGGTGCACTCTACTCCCTCATCCAAATTGTTGATGAATATATTGAATAGCATCGGTCCCAATCCCGAACCCTGGGGGACTCCACTAGATACTATCCTCCAACTAGACTCCATCCCATTCACCACAACTCTCTGGCTTCTTTTCTCCAGCCAGTTCACAATCCATCTCACTACCTGATCATCCAGATTGCACTTCCTCAGTTTAGTCATGAGGATACTGCGGGAGACGGTGTCAAATGCTTTACTGAAATCAAGATAGACCACATCTACTGCTTTGCCACCATCTATCCACCTGGTAATGTCCTCGTAAAAGGCTATCAGGTTGGTCAAGCATGACTTCCCCTTGGTGAAGCCATGTTGACTGCCTCTAATGACCTTCTTACCCCTGATATGCCTAGAGACAGCGTCAAGAATAAGTTGTTCCATCACCTTTCCAGGGATGGAGGTGAGGCTGACCGGTCTATAGTTACCCGGGTCCTCCTTCTTGCCCTTTTTGAAGACTGGTGTGACATTTGCTTTTCTCCAGTCCTCAGGCACCTCCCCTGTTCCCCACAACTTACCAAAGATGATGGAGAGTGGTCTAGCAATGACTTCCGCCATCTCCCTCAGCACCCGCGGGTGCATCCCATCAGGACCCATGGATTTATCGGTGTCCAGATTACTTAATTGCTCCTTAACCCAGTCTTCATCTACCAGAGCAAACTCCTCCTTTGTTCTGACTTCCTCTGGGGCTTCAAGGGTACGGGGTCCTCAGGACTCCTCTGGCAGTATAGACAGAGACAAAGAAGGCATTCAGTAACTGTCCCTTCTCTGTATCTTCTGTCACCAGAGCACGCACCTCATTGATCAGTGGGCCTACATTGCCTCTGGTGTTAGCCTTATCTGCAATGTATTTGAAGAAGCCCTTTCTATTATCCTTGACCCCTCTAGCAAAGCTTAATTCTAAGGAGGCCTTAGCTTTCCTAGTTGCCTCCCTACACTCTCTGACAGCATTCTTAAATTCCTCCCAAGTGGCCAACGCCTCCTTCCATGATCTGTGGACTCTCCTTTTGCACTTGAGTTTGCCCAGCAGATCCTTGTTTAACCATGCAGGTCTCCTGGCACCCTTCCTTGACTTCCTACCCATTGGGATGCTCAGATCTTGAGCTTGGAAGAAGCTCTCTTTGAACGCTAACCAACTATCTTGGGCCCCTTTACCTTCAAGTACCCTGTCCCATGGTATTTCCCCTAGGAATTGCTTGAAAAGGCCGAAGTTGGCCCTACTGAAGTCCAGCATTGCTATTCTGCTCTGAATTGTATTACGGCCACATAAGATCCTGAACTCCACCACCTCATGGTCACTGCAACCAAGGCTGCCCTCAACCTTCACCGCTTCAACCAGACCCTCCTTATTCGTGAGAATAAGATCCAGCAGCGCTCCTCTCCTAGTCAGCTAACCCACCATTTGCATCAGGAAGTTATCATCAATGCACTGGAGAAACCTCCTGGACTGCGGATGGCTGGCTGAGGATGCCTTCCAGCAAATATCAGGGGAGTTAAAATCCCCCACAATAACCAGGGCCTGTGACTGCGAGGCTGCTACCAACTGCCTGTAGAAGGCCTCGTCAACTTCTTTGTCCTGATCCAGTGGCCTGTAATAGACACCCACAACATTATCACCCATGCCAGCCTGTCCCTTAATTCTCACCCACCCACCCCTGGACAGTACTCAATACATTGAAGTTGTTCTCTCACGTAAAGAGCAACTCCCCCCCCGCACCTTGCTGTCCTGCCTTTTCTGAGAAGGGTATAGCCACCCATGACCACATTCCAGTCATGTGAGCTGTCCCACCATGTCTCTGTAATTGCCACCAGGTCATAATCTCCTGACCGAACACGGATTTCTAACTCCTCCTGCTTATTCCCCATGCTGCACGCATTTGTGTAGAGGCATTTCAGGGAGCGAGCTGAGCACGCCAGTTTCACCCTAGGAGGGTGGGAGGACCCCCGGTCTTTATCAACACTAGAGCACTGCCCCACTGATAATCCCATTTTACTCTTTTAAAAGACTCACTGTAACTGAACTATTTCTTATTTTAATAAAACAAGCAAAACAGTCAAATGAAACATAGCCTCACGCTACTGTGAAGAAACTTAACTCTGTCCCAGCAAAATCAGGACACAAAGTTTGCTATATTTTTTAGTATTTGGCACATTCTCTCTAAATACTTTTTTGTAAAAGCATTTTTTATAAATAAAATGTTCTTAAGTAATATTTTTTGCACCAGAATAAGTCATGTTTCACAAGAGCTATCCTCCTGTACTTACGTGGCTTTTTTCTTTTTCCTCTAGCTTTATGCAGAATCTCAAAGTTCTTTGTGGTACCTTAATCTCGCGAGATTTCACCACTTATACTCCTCTGCAGTGTAGTAAATGTGAAAGTTGACCCCACAGGTCTTAAATAAGTGACCCTTGCTTTTATGCTAGTCATGAAAATCACAATTGCTGTAATAATTTGCTCCTAGCAGTAGTCTAGCAGCTGTCTAAATTTACAAGGTCAGTTCTAGCACAACCTAAGCCAAACTTTTCAGAGACCTCAGGGTCAGGTTTCAAATAACTGCGCATTCCGACTTTAACCAAAAGCAATCCCTGAGACTCAGCACACTTTAAAGATGAATGTTCATCTCTTCTCACATTTGAAACTTCAAAGGCCCAATTACTACTGGGCTGACATGGGCTGTTTCATGATACTTCCTGTGCAAAGTGCTACCTCTCTGCACTCTGTGTTTCTGATGCTTCTGTTATCGCTGGTCAGTTTCTCTCTGGCAACACAAAATTCAATACCAGGTTTCCTCTCACTTCTTCCTTGCACTTGTTAAAAGCAATTACTGTTTGCATCCATATTTGAACTTTGAGTTCTCTTTCTGGGATTGTTTATATTCTTTACGATGGCTACATTAATCACCGGCTATTGGGTTATCTTACAGTCAAAACTATTGGAAACACCTGGCTAAAAGACAAAAACAAAAGTAATGCTACCAAAAATATCAGGATTAAGCTCAAAATAATACCACTATGGCACTGTCTATATGCAATTTGTTTTCAGGAAAAAACATTGACAAAATTAATCAATTGACTAAAAGATAATGTTAATCTTGGTAAAAGCAAAGCTTTTCAATGTATATTTGTGTGTTTTTGTTATTGGGAAAGTTTTAATTGCTATTTTCTTTCCCATTCAGTGGTTTAAAGGCTTTTTAAAATGGAAAAACTCAAATACAAAATTTGCATCAGGCACAGATGCAAATCACACATCGTTTGTTAGGAACTTTCCTTCCTTAAGTGAGTAATTTGGACAACACGGATTTATCTTTCTGGTGTCAAATAAAAACTTTACTTTTTAATTTATTATGAATATTTGATTTTTTAAATAATCCCGTGAGATAGAACATACACAAAAGTCCTTGGTTAATTCATTAAAGCTTTTAGTCAATATCTGACAGAAAAGGAGAACAATCCCAGCATGGTCACTTCTGGAAAAGAACTGTGAATTCATGGGACAGATGAGATGGGTTAGGATTGGATAGGGTGGAAAGGATATGATTCATTGTACAGAATAGTTACAATCTTTTTTTTAATTTTTTATTTCAGTGCAATGTTATTTAATAGAATAAGGTACAATAATATAGTTTGTACCACAATGTTCACTTAAGAAATAATCAACTATGACTTTTGAACTCTGTTTTAAAAGATGTGAACACTTATAATGTATTTAAGAAGCTTAAATCTAATTCAACACACAAAAAAATTGAAAGTTCAGTTGTGTCTTGGTATTAACCTGCAATCTTGAAATTGTTTGTCTTTTATAAGAAAAAAAAATTAGTGAAATCATTCCCAGTAACTTAATACCCTTAAATGGTTTATACTAAAACAGTTTGCTCTCATTTCAGGGATTTACCTTAATGATATCATTCCAAAGGAGTCTGGTTTAGATCAAACTGGGTTAAAGATCATGACTGTCAAAAGATGATGTCACTTAGATTCCATTACTAATAAAACCAGGGGTCATTTTGAGTACAGAAAGAGATTGATATTCATGCTTTCTTTACCTCTAATACCTTTAGTCATACATTAAGAAGTCATGCATTACAAAGGTAAAATTTAGCCCAGCATAGTACATCAACATCATATTTACAGTTGTTTAGCACTGTTATTTCTAAAGTATTCTGCAAGAAAAATCCAAAATCTATTTCAATAAATTAAATCACCTTGTATAGCAGATCCTACTTTCTACATTTTACAAAAATTAGGGATGGAGATGCAAAAATCGTGTATTTATTCTATCAACCCGTACAGATGTAAATACAAGCATAGTAAATCCAGTACAGTCCTGGAAAAGAGGTAACAGCCCGAGAATCCGAGAGAACGAGAGCCGACTGAGAGACGACTCAAACAAAGAGGTGACCCCAAGAGAGAGCAAACTTCCAGACAGATCCTCATAGTGGGCACGATGTGCATGATATGGAATATACTATTGGCCAATTTGGGTTTCAACGCTAAACCTAAAGATGAATCCTGAGCCAGTAACTGTGGGCTAAGCTCCCTCCTAGCTTCTCCTGCACCTGCACACACTGGAGAAGTATGAAGCTGAAAAGCCCTTGGCTGTCGTTGCACCAACTATAAACGTCAGTGTGTTCTCAGCCTTCTTCTCAGCACTAATCCAAAACATGGCCTCTCACTAGCTGCTATGCAGAAAGCTAATTCTGTCCCAGCCAAAACCAGGACATCAGTACAAGGATTACGAAATGCAAAGTTAGAATAAGCTAACAGAAGCTTGGAAGGCTAAAAATTTATGACACATTTGCAATAGTTCAACAGTGATTCTTCCTTTGCCTTATCTATTTATTATCTTGTATCTCCCCGTGCTGTGCCTGGCATTTTCCAGAACTAGCCAACTTACGCCTGGAAAACATGATATATATAACAAAAATCAAAGCAAAGCAAAAACAGCAAAATAAAGCAAGATTATCCACCTGCAATGAAGGATTGCAGTTATCATTTTAAATGAGAAATAATAGAAGTCCAAATAAACAAAGGAATATTTGCCACTGTGGGATACCCAAGTTGTATGAAACGGTAACTTTCAGTGAAATCTCTAGGAAGTCGAACAAAACAAAGCTCTACAATTTTCATTTCAGTCTTAGGTCTTGCCATCAGCAGTCTAATGTGCAAAAGGAAAAACAGGTACAGAAGATTGTGCACTTGGTGAATGTTAAAACAGATACGTAGCTAACTATGATGGAGTTCTGTCAAAGTATTTAGGATCCTACCGATCAACTCCTGCTTGCCTGAGTTCATAATTTTAACACTTAAAATTCAGAAAAAAGTCTATTGCTAAAAGTTCAGACAAGATTCAGAATGAAAACACTGTACTAGCCAAGATTACATTTACTTTTGTGCGTAGTGGTAATCTTAGTAGGAACCACTAGATGGTAGTATGACAGACAGTGCAACGACTTCTCTTCCTTGGATGTTTGTGGGTATCTCCTAAAAGATCTGCTGTTTGCTAGCTGTGGCACAAGTCTGTATGAAATGCTATGGTTCTTTGCTGTAATTATCTGTATTTCCCATTCATTGATACAGTTGCTGTGAACTTAATTTGAAATGCATTGTAATGTGCTCTTCCACAGCCTGTCCCCAGATATTCAAACAGTGCTAACCATATTACTCTTTAATTTCTCCTTTTGTTCTTTCTTCTACATATTTTTCCACACCGAACCTCCTGTATCTGCTGTGTGTCCTCTAAGACACAAAAGAATAAAAAAAAAAACACAGAAAAAAATAGATGTCCATTTGTCAAAAGTGAACCATCATATTCTGAAACCTGAATCTTTCCCCTATTCTTTTATTTTTTTGTCATCTTGTTGGTACGAAATAGCTCAAAAAAAATCTTTTTTTTTGTTTCTGAGATTTCAGGATGGTAACTGAACAAAAATTAATAAAAGGTTAAGGTTTAGAAACAAAATTTTTCACAAGGGAATGTTCTGCTTAAAATTCATAAGGACTGTATAAATATATTTAAATGAACAGTTTATGATATACATTCCTGGTAAAATGTTTAACTTGCACTTAAATTAATATGCCATATGGAGAACTGGGCAAAGTTCATCCTAAAAGGGATAAACAAACCTTTGGAAAAAATAAACACTGCCAGCTACTTCACAGGTTAAGTCAGCTATACAACCTGTTGAAACATGTGAATTACCTGCTGAATCAGATATTTAATCTACTAAATCAAAGTTAACACCTACTGAGTCAAGCATAGCACCTAGTAAAAAACTATTAGCAGAGATTTATGTGTGTTCAGGTGAATTACAGCAAACACATTGCCCAAGAAATACAAAGTGGACTATGTTAGCTGTGTTGTTTATCGCACTATGTTTACATGGTAGCTAATGTTCTGCTATGAGGGAATTTCCCATTCAAAGAGCAAGAAATAGGGTCTTCCTTTGGTGAGTCAGCTTTCTTCATCAGACGGCACAGAGTCTCACCAATGAATTCACGGATATTCTAATATCTAAGCAGAATTTGTAAGAGTAATCACGGGGAGGGGCAGTGAGAAGACATCTGTGCAGAGTTGCTTTGCTCTCTGCTTCTTTTGTTATTCTTTCCCTCATATATCATGCTGCTACACATGTAACTGCAATGAAAAGTATGTGGGAAGAAGAAAAGGGGCTCTTGTCCAACGTGACTCATGAGAATTTCGGTTTGTAAATCCACAGCTTTAGCAGCAGATGGTTCTGCAAACTATGTCTTTTCTCAAATCCTCCAGTCCTCCTACTTGTACCAACTTGTATATAGGCTGTTTTTCTAATATTTTCCTTAGACACCTTTGGAATGAAGCGTGCTACATCCATGTTGTCTTTTGCCCCTACACATATTTCTTAGGTGAACATTTTTACTTTTTCAGTATTTCGGTTGATAGGCCTTCATCTAGAAAACAGTGAGTGCTGCTTTTGAAAATTCCATTTGTTCCTTAATATTCCGAAGATACTAATTTCCCTTAGCTCTAGTATCAACTGATGTCACAGAATCACAGAATCACAGAATCACAGAATGTTATGGATTGGAAGGGACCTCGAAAGATCATCTAGTCCAATCCCCCTGCCAGAGCAGAACACCTAGATCAGATCGCACAGCAACGCATCCAGGCGGGCTTCTTTTTATCTACAGTTTGTAGTTCTTGATCAAGTTTCAGCACTCATTTTTTTTTCCATTGGTTTTGTAAACAGATATCTGCAGTAGGTTTACTTTTCCTTTAGACCTGCCATGTCTTAGGTCATATTATTGCTTTTTCGAAGTTGTTTCCATTCTTTTTTGTTATGGCTTGATTATGGCTTTTGAGACACAGAATTTGTGCATACATTTGTGTCTTAATTTGAATCAGGAGAGCACTTTTGAATAGCCAATTGTCCCTATTTACTGTACCTTGATTTGTATCGTGGAGCTGCCATGGAGCACATGAACTGAAATCCTCTTAGGTGAAACTAAAGAAGGAGTATACCAAATGTACATCAGCTGCAAGTGGGCTGCAATTTATAGGACTGCCTAGAGCTCAGCCCCCCACTAAAATGTGCATCGTGTAGTCATGAACAGCGTTTCATACAGATCTTGCTTCTACTGACCTACACTGCTTGTTACTGTAGATACAACATAGACATAGATAGTCCCAACTGCCTTTCACATTTCTCTCTAGCAAATCTAAGACCTCAACTCAAACCCACATACCCACAGATATACAAAGATGATGATTTATTGTGATTAAGAATACTTATGCTGACCGTGCATGGAAGTAAAAATGTATAATTGTTTTTATGGAGACAATAATAAAAAAACTTACTTATTTTTTAAAGATCCATGCGGAGCAGGCACAAACTCCTAAAATAATTTCATAGTGAAATAAACCCTCCCCAAATGAAAATTCTTACTTAACACATATTTAGGTAAAGATACTGTAATATTGAATATACAAAAAATACCAAGCTTTTCTAATTAGATTTTGATTATATTGAGCAGTAATCTATCTCAGTTTCACTGTAGGAAACATTCCATTCTGATGCAGCACTTAATAGTTACCTCTCAGCAACAGGTATGCAAAAATAAGAAGTAAATTATATTCTCCTAATAATTTGGGGGAGCTTGGTTTGATTTTCTGTTGTTCTTTTCCTCTTTTATTTTATCATTGCATAACAAGCACAAGGAAATGTGAGTTCTGGATTATAATCAGTAAAGTAACAGTTTCTCTGAAGGGTTTTGTTGATTTACTGACCTAAGACATTTGAGTGTTTGGGCTGGTTATCAATAGCCTAACACGATACTGGAAATAGAACACTGACTGTTACAGAAAGGTTCTGTGTTGTCCAGCAACCACGTTATGTTTCCAGAGGATAAATTTTCATATGGCACGTAACTGTGAAACAGGTTTTACTCGTTAATACATGACTTGTTACTGACCTAAAAGAAAATTGATTAGCTATTTGCTCTGCACCCTGCTTGAGATACTGAGAAACAGCTGCATATGTCTTTTATCTATAGATTTGTCACACAGTATTTTCTGTTGATACACACAGGACCAAAAAAAGTATTTGTTTTACCTAAAGCAAACAAGGACATCCATTATGAATCTACTTCAGCTCCTTTGGTATCTTGGAATAGGCACAGACTAAACACAAATTGACATATATGGTACATCTATTATAAACTGAAATACGCTGTTCATGGTGGCTGAACATTTCTTAAAACCACAAGATAATTACAATTGCTTTACACTGAGTACTCAAAGAAAGAGTACCCATTATCTGTTTCACAAAAACATGCAAAGTGATCTCACAGTTTCATATTACGGTTCTTAAAAATGGTAACTTTTGGAAGGTTAGGTAAGTAATTATTTTAGCATAAATGCAAAATGTGCATAGTAATGAAAAATTATGTTTTGATGTTAGATAAAATAGATTCATCATACATCTGGTTTTGAATGGTTAGTGTCAAATGATATGAGAGAAAACATTGTCTCTATAATAATAAAACAATAATAATAATAATAATATTCTATTAATTATTAGTAGTAGCAGTAACAGTAAGCACTACCAAGACAGACACATAAAATTCTTACTTAAGAACTTAGAACAGAAATACACAGCAGCACGAGGGAAATTAAATCAAAAAGGACTAGATAGGGAAAAAATGTGTGTTTGTCAGTTAAGAAGGATGCATATGTTAAAGTATTTTTTATGGGATGATTTGGCATTGATTAGGGCATTGATTGGGAAGGTGTTGTTCGGATAGAACTAGCTTTCCAGCGCACCCGCTAGCACCTCGCCTCCTTCCTGTTTAATTCAGTCACCCTTGTAGCCTAGGTGGATTAATAGAGACAAATGGTGACTTCAGCATAAAACCAGTTGTAAT
The DNA here is from genome assembly GCA_011057875.1 of Pterocles orientalis. Taxonomy (NCBI): domain Eukaryota; kingdom Metazoa; phylum Chordata; class Aves; order Pterocliformes; family Pteroclidae; genus Pterocles; species Pterocles orientalis. The sequence continues at coordinate 562,858 of WKFP01015081.1, forward strand.
CACTGCACTTCTTCTCCTCCTTCAAGTTCCTAAATGCATCTCAATCTCCTCTGCTCCTGGAAAAATAAGCAGTTGCTTTAATGGGGTGGCTGACAGAGACGTGACCTAGCACCATGCTGGCTTCCCTGGAGCATGCCTCATACTTCACTTACTCTGTCCCTGGATCTCCCAAATCACTTGCAAAAATCTGTAAACTCAGGCGTCATGACTGTAAAAGCACAGAACCATTCTGAATATGAAAGAGCAGAGAACAAGTCACTACCACCTTCCACCAAATTGATCTCTGCTCTTTTAATGCCCTGCATTTTCTCCAGCTTAGTGGATTTCTTTTAAGGACTTTGGTGCCAAGACCCTTAGTACATCCCTCCCAGGATCTGTCTGCTGGAGCTCAGGGACAGCTCAGTCCCAGCACAGACACTGGTTGCCCCATCCTCGCTGATGATGAGCAGAGGTGCCCAGGCAGCACCTTGACATCTGTTTAGGAAACTTGAACAAATTTGACAAGTTTCAGTTTGGTGGGGAAGTTAGCTTCTAAGCAAGAAGAAAAGACAATTCCTGAAATCTTGAATAGTCTCATGGAACTCAGAGATGTGGAGATGTGCTTAACACCTGGGAGAAAATGTACTTGTTTATTAATTAGAAACAATGGTGAATGGGTCAAACACCAGCTTCCACACTTTCAGCATGACTTTATGGTGAAGTCTCACTTAATAAATATCTACCACCAGTTTTATTTTTTCCCCTGAAATTCTGTATTGCTATGGAAACTATGAAGCCAGGCAGCCCTGCTTTATAAATTTTATGTAAACATAAGAAAAAAAAGGTGAAAAACCAATATTTTTCCAAATCCAATCTGGAGTCTATTGAAGTACTCTGACATACAGCAGTGAAAATGGCATACCTGGCTGAAGCCAGAATGGACTCATTCCAGCACAATTTTATTTGCATGGCCTATAATTACTACAGTTGTTAACACTTGACTATGCAAAGAACTTCTCAAAAGAAAAATAGGATAACGTGCAAACAAGAGCGTAAACACATCTTTTCAGTTATAAAAAAATCCCCAGTATATAATCTTCTCATTCGTAATATAAGAAACCTGTGAAACTTGTAGGAAAAAGTTTTGTTTAAAGTGTTTTAAATCACTCTAGAATTGAAGAAAAATTTTCCCATTAATCAAGAGGAGGCTTTAACTGGGATTAAAAGCTGAGAAATAAGCACACAAACTGGTGAAACTTTTTATCCTGAAAATGTAGACTTGTGGTTGTTCTTATGCTGTTTACACCTTCTCCCCAATTCTTCTCAACATTTTCCTTATAGAATTGTATTCCTATGGCAGATATTGTACTGAGAATTAAGGCAATGTACAGTTTGAAGTCCACCACAGGTTAATTTCTTGATTTTTTTCCTTTCTCCCTTCAGAATTGCATTAAAATCCCTCTATTCTTTTTGGGAAGGATGGGGACAAGGGAAGACATCCAGCAGTTGCAGATTTATGGTATATAAGAAAATAACCAATGGGCCCAGCAGTATCACTGGAGACACAAATTAACCAAAAATGGAGGAGCACATGGCAATGAAACTGTGTGTCTGATGCACTCCCAACACACATTCCATTCATTGGGATCAAAAAAAAAAATCAGAACATTTATGAAAAAGACACCCTTACAGGCCTCCTTCAACATATGAAAGTCAAGGCACCCACAAAGACATCCACCCTTTTCTCTGCAGCTCCTCCACTAAAAAAAAAAAAAAAGACAGACTATGCACACAATGGAAGCTTTTCTCTCAGCTTGACAGCCCACTGCGTGCAGGCAGATAAAAGCATTTTGGATGCTTGCCAGGAGAGAAACCTTAAAGCAGCTTTATTAGGCAAAAAAGTAAGATAGTCAGAGTAAATATACAATGCTGCCTTTGTTACTTAAGCTGTTTGATTGGCTTTTATGCTCTTGGTTAGCCAATTAATACCCTGAGCACAGGGCACTGACAGTTCTGGGCACCTCAGGATGCACGCAGGAGTGTCAGCATCCAATGCATGGCAGGATTTGCAAAAGTGGCTGTGCATATTTCCTGCTTGTTCAAAGCTGAGAAGATATCTGCCCAAGAGGTCACTTCAACATGCTAATTATGATTTGTGTATGTTAATTATGTCAATGCATGCAAAAGTGTGCAGCTTGGGAAAAAAAAATATTAATTTGTAGTAACAACCTGAGTGCTGGCCCCAACAGTGCAAAGGGGTAGGCAGCAGAAAGGGCAAGCAGAGCAAAAAATTGTCCACTGATGTTAATGGAGAGATCTGTGACTCTGCATTACAAAGAGAGGTGCTAAAGAAATTCCTTAGAGAATTACCATGAAATGGTGACCGTGGAATCAGAGACCTGGAGAAATGCTACAAAGCAAAACTGTAAAGGAGAAGAACATTAAAACATTCTATGCTACAGTGGGAATACTTTAGGGCTGCTGAGCCTATCTCCACAGATAAGCTGAAGATCTGTTCCCACCACTTGTCATTAAGATAGTAGGTCACTTGACCACTATTTCCTCAGAGAGGAAGGAAGAATGTAGTGCACACGAAATGTTTAAGTACTTATATTCATAGTTCCCCTTCAACTAACCACATTGTGCACACAACCTCAGCCAACATACTCCTTAACATCGAAATCCTCTATCACCCATAACAGAACCTCTCCCACAATGTTCACATACAAGTCATGTCTGTGACAGTGTCTATCTTTGTCACCAGCTTTTCCAAAACCGAAGGGAATCTTTCAAATCTGAGGCCATTTTATAATATTTTAAATCAAGTGGATTAAAATGTTTAAGATAGTTAAGGATGCAGGGGAGAAGCTTGGTTCTTCTTGGTCCAGTCGCAGGGGGGAAATGTAGGAGGGAAACTGAAAGCTAAATTCAGTCTGCAGGATAACATTGTCTGAAATCCTGTATGGTGTGAGGGGCAGGCAGTGGGCTGTGATGTCCATGCATGGCTGCTGTGTTTTGAATCCTGGCTGCTGACTGAACACCACTCAACCACTTGCTCATACTCTCACCTCCCAGGGATGGGGAGAGAATTCTCAGCCTTCTTCTCAGCACTAATCCAGAACACAGTCTCTTGCTAGCTACTATGAAGAAAGTTAATTCTGTTCCAGTCAAAACCAGGATATTCTCCATCCCTTATTCCGTGCCATTTACATCATGCTCAGGTTCCCCCATCCTTCCTGTCTTTTGATATATGCACACAGATCACAGAATTACTAAAGTTGGAAAAGACCTCAAGGATCATCAAGCCCAACCGTCAACCCACACGACCTAACTCACTAAACCATGTCCCTAAGCACCACATCTACACGTTTCTTGAACACCTCCAGGGATGGTGACTCCACCACTTCCCTGGGCAGCTTGTTCCAATGCCTGATCATTCTTTCGGTGAATAATTTTTTTCTAATATCCAGCCTAAACCTCCCCTGGCACAACTTAAGGCCATTTCCTCTTGTCCTATCACTTGTTACTTTAGAGAAGAGGCCAGCACCCACCTCACTACACCCTCCTTTTACGTAGTTGTAGAGAGTGATAAGGTCTCCTCTCAGCCTCCTCTTCTCTAGCAAAACAACCCCAGTTCCCTCAGCCTCTCCTCAAAAAACCTGTGCTCCAGACCCTTCACCCAATTCATTGCCCTTCTCTGGACCTGCTCCAGCCCCTCAATGTCCTTCTTGTGGTGAGGGGCCCAAAACTGAACACAGGATTCAAGGTGCGGCCTCACCAGTGCCGAGTACAGGGGCACAATCACTTCCCTAGTCCTGCTGGCCACACTATTGCTGATGCAGGCCAGGATGCCGTTGGCCTTCTTGGCCACCTGGGCACACTGCTGGCTCATGTTCAGCCAGCTGTTGACCAGCACCCCCAGGTCCCTCTCTGCTGGGCAGCTTTCCAGCCACTCTGTCCCAAGCCTGTAGCATTGCAGGGGGTTGTTGTGACCAAAGTGCAGGACCCGGCACTTGGCTTTATTGAACCTCATCCAATTGGCCTCAGCCCATCGGTCCAGCCTGTCCAGATCCCTCTTATCCCATGTTAATAATGAGCTCTCTTATCCCATGTTAATAATGACACTTCATTGCCACCATTATCTATTTAATCAATTCACCTAAAAGCAAAGGCAATGGAGAAAAGGTGGAAAGGAGAGCCACGAAGCCATGAAGGTGATGAAGGGAATGGAGCATCTCCCTTATGAGGAAAGGCTGAGGGAGCTGGGTCTCTTCAGCTTGGAAAAGAGGAGACTGAGGGGTGACCTAATCAATGTTTATAAATATCTGAAGGGTGAGTGTCAGGAAGATGGAGCCAGGCTCTTCTCTGTGACATCCAGTGACAAGACAAGGGCCAATGGGCTCAAGCTGGAACATAGGAGGTTCCACTTGAATATGAGAAAAAACTTCTTTACAGTGAGGGTGACAGAGCACTGGAACAGGCTGCCCAGAGAGGTTGTGGAGTCTCCTTCTCTGGAGACATTCAAAGCCCGCCTGGATGCGTTCCTGTG
>WKFP01015081.1:576655-601649 GCA_011057875.1 Pterocles orientalis
GTAAAAGAGGAGACTGAGGGGTGACCTAATCAATGTTTATAAATATGTGAAGGGTGAGTGTCAGGAGGATGGAGCCAGGCTCTTCTCTGTGACATCCAGTGACAGGACAAGGGGCAATGGGTTCAAGCTGGAACATAGGAGGTTCGACTTGAATATGAGAAGAAGCTTCTTTACAGTGAGGGTGACAGAGCACTGGAACAGGCTGCCCAGAGAGGTTGTGGAGTCTCCTTCTCTGGAGACATTCAAAGCCCGCCTGGATGCGTTCCTGTGTGATCTGATCTAGGTGTTCCTGCTCCGGCAGGGGGATTGGACTAGATGATCTTTCGAAGTCCCTTCCAATCCCTAACATTCTGTGATTCTGTGATTCTGTGCTATTGTCTCCTCATCTGCTTGTCTGTCATCTGCTTTTTGAAAGCATTACCTTACTAATATCCAATTAGAATTAAGCTGCAAAGATTATTTTTGATTACTGCAGCCTTTTTAATTGCTCTATTCAGAAGTTAAAGTAAAGCTTTAGTTACATCACTGTGTCCAGTTTTGAACCAATTGGAAAGAATCTGAAAGATAGCATTGAGATTGATGAGAAGGCTTCTATGGAAAGACTTGATGAGTAAGGGTGGTTTAACCTAAAGAAGAGATTTAAGATAGAAAGGCATGAAAGTCTTCAACTATCCAAAAGGCTTCTGGAGAGAGGAAAAGGAAAATCTGTTTTCCATGTTCAGACGGATAGGACAGGAAATAATGGGTTTCAATTGCAACAGGGAAGATTTAGGCTACTAATGCAAAATTTTTTTACAGTGATCAAAGTTAGAGAATCACTGGAACAGATTTTCTGGGGAGTCTGGGAAACTCCTCCTTTGGAGATATTTAAAAATACCTGAGGTGATACTGGTCTTGTTGATTATGCCTTCTGGCAAGAAGGATGGATTAGGTCATCTCTTCATGTAACGTTCCAGCCTTACGATTAGAATGGTTATATTGCTAAATTTATCCACTCTCTTGAGAGCTTTGAAGACAAAGAACTAAGACCTGAAATTGTATTTGACAACTGAGGAACACTCAGCATTTAATCAAAGAAAAAAAGTGGCTTGTCGAAGTGCATCTACTGTATTTAAATGTTAAAACATTGGAAATTTTTCTATATATAGGGAAGTGTGTTACTGTAATACCCTGACTCAAAAGATAAAAATATATGGCTCCCTATGGGCATACTAGCATCTGACAAGCTAGAATACTGCCTCCACACTATCCACAGACGAAAGAAAGTGCAGCAGCTGTTACTATTCAGGTAGCTGGTAGTGATGAAGAGCCCAGGAGGAGCCTGAGGAAGTCTACTGCCTTGACAATTGCTGGGCAGATGGCCTTAGTTGTGATTTATATTATCAAATATTTCCCTCTTTCCACCTCTGTGTTGCCTGAATCTAGCATCGTTCAGGTGGTCTTCACCCAGGGACTGACTCAAGTAACGAGGCATTACTCTTGTAAGAGTTGTGGAATCATACACTATCAGCACGTGTATAAGACCATAGAGGAACTTTTGTTTGATGGTCAGCCTTAAGTGCTTTTAAATTAATCCTTTTTATATTTTTTAATTATGGTATGCTTATTCCTTCTAGAAGCAAGATTGTTTGAGTAGCAAACTTCAATAAGGCATCTTCAGAACAATCATTCCTTCATCCAGTCAAAAAGCTTTCTTTAAAACTTTCTTGTAGTAATGCCATGCTCCCAGTAGCAGAAACGTGAGATTCAGTAATAGCATTTCTCACAAACTGATGCAAAAATTTCTGATCAGTTAAAAGAAAGTGAAGAAAAAGGTACACAGCATGAATTGCAGAACTTTGATCCTCTGAACTGTAAATGATGCTTTTAAGCTAAAAGTTCAAGATTCCAACTTGTTGAAATCCAAGAACATTTCTAAGATTTTTTTTTTTTATTTAGGAGGGATTAATTAAATAGAAAAGGGAATCCATTTCTGAGTATTAAGCTGCAGATGAAAAATCTCCTGAATTGACCAACTGTATTTGCATTCTAGAATAATTCAGCTAAATATGCTTTAGTGCCTGTGATCCAAAAGGAGAAGATAGATCACTTAATTCCAGTGTTGGCTATGAGGTAGGAATGTCTTTCTAGGCTCCACCTTGTCCAAATCTGCGTTTCTTTTTCTATAAATACAAAAATTTATTAATTCTTTTAACTTCAGAGTTAGATCACATTGCTTATAGCCTTTTCAAGTCAGGTTTAGAAAATCTCCATTTCTGCTGCTTAACTGCCTTCACCGTGACTTCTCTTTCCTTCATATGTAGTCAGTATTTCCCTTGCTTCAACTTGTTAGTGTTGCGTCTTTCACTGTGCATGCCTGAGATGAGTCTGGTTCTGTCTTTTTAATAACTGACACTTTATGTAGCTCAGTTTTACGTACACACTTATGTATTTCTGCTTAATGATATAAACAGTTGCATAGAAGCGTTCAATGGAAGTTATTTAAAACACCACATTTATGAAGAAATTATTACATTTTCATCCTCTACCAGATAATCTGCTGGTCATGACACAAAAAGCAGTTGTTTCTTTTCCTTGCTGTGAAGTGGGCAGACTTGACATCTGACAAAATCCTAAATTCTTCAGATATTCAGAGGTAGTGAAAGTATCGTAGAATCACAAAAAGGCTCCATAAAGAAAAATAAAGGTTGCTGACTCTTCTCTTTACAGCTTCCTTGGCTGTCCCATTCTTAGCAGCTGTTTGACTTGCCATACATACTCAGATAATATTCCCATAAGTTGCTTCACTTAATATAAAAACAGCAGAAAAGTAAGGAGGAGGATTCAGCCTTGGAAGAAATCATTACAGAATCTAAGCAGAACAATTAGCGATGAAATATACGTGTGCAATGTAAACATTCATGATTTACAAATATATAATTTTACCACATCTGACTACAGTTCTAAGAGAAAGCAAACACTGAAAAACAGGTTTTTTTGGGGAGGAAGGGGACAAAGAAGGGAAAGATGGGGATTGAATAAGGAATAACCTTTTCTAACTTCCAAAAGACAGCGTGAAATGTTTTTTCATAAAAATAACTGATTGCTATTAAATTCTAGTCAGACATTAATTTCTGTCAGCTAGAGGGCCTACTTCTCCACAACTATGATTCTTTTCTTACTAACATCAAAGACTCTTCATTTTTATCAAAACAGAGGATCTATGGCGTTTTGTTCTGCACTCATAATTTCCTGTATTTTTTTGAAATATTTTTAAAGTATTGCAAGGTAAGAACAAAGAATCCTCGTTTTTCTTCCAATTATTTGTGTACAAAAGTTCTTTTTTAGAAAGGCTTTTCAAGAGCCAACTGGAAAGTTTAAAGTAAGGACACATGAGACTTCAGAGATAATGTGTTATTTTACGCTTGGATTATACCCATGCAGTCTGGAGCTGCACATATGTTGAACTCATGTCCTGGAAAATGTTCCCTGCAAAAAAAAAAAAAAAATTCCATACATATTTGTTTTATTATAACTAGTGGCAGAAGTCAAGATATGTAGTCATTGATTCCAAATGTAGTGGCTACTGCCTAAAGTACAAATTCAATGTCACTGATGAAACCTGTTTTCTAGAGAGAGGATTAAATATTATTCAGATCATTATAACTGCATTTTCACTCTGTTTTATAAAGACATCAAACACTGTATTTCAGATAACTGTATAGAAAACTATTTTTTATCAGATTGCCTTTGATAGTAAGATTTTTTCATCGTCTATCAACCATGTAATATTTAGAATATTGAGTTTAGAATTATCAATAGACACTAAAGGCCAATAATTTCTTTCTCGTAGTGACTGACCAACAATAGAAGAAAAAAGTAGGGTCTCAAACGAACAGAGGAAGTTTTAGAGAAGATGGAGACTTTCCTGTAGAAGTTTGTCAGCAGTGGAAATGGATGGATTTTTGAAACATGAAATCACAAACTTCACAAGGAACAAAATGTAAGAGCATATCACAAAGATAAAAAGGAGGCAGGGATCTCATTTTAATCAAGTCATAGACCTAGTACACTGAAAAATATTCTGGTGAAGGTCCTAAAATAGTTTGGTGGTGAGCAAGGTGTGTCATGCAACAACCAGAGCCTAGGAATCTTCCAGCAGGGTTAGATGCTGAAGTTCCTCACTGCTGGGCATCCCTCCACAGGCTCTCAAACATAACCGCTCCAAATAGTTTTACTTTTATGTTAATGAATTTGGTTGTTTGCTTAAAATAATCTGAAAATGTGGGAGTTTGGGCTAAAAAGGAGCAAAATATCACGCACACGACAATAATTTACTCTGAGGCACCTTCAGACATCAGTGCTGGTGTTGTCAGGAGTCAGTCAGCTCCAGTTGTAGTGCATCCTACGGCTCTGCTGTTTCCACCTGCTCTGGCTCTCTGCCTGAGGCTCTCAGAGCCTCTTGTAATTTTTCCCTCATGGAATTTGGATGAAGTGCTAGCTGCTTCCCTGCCAAAAAGTGTCTGTGTGCATTGAGGACTTGATATGACCACAGGACCGATCTCTCAGGATATCATTTATTGTATGTGACCACTGTTTCTCACTACAAATATGCCACATCTATTTCTGAGAGGTGGTGGCACCAAATGCATATTGTATTTAGCTTTCTATTTCACACTTATCCACCTGACACATCCTGAGGTCCCACATCTTTGGCATGGTTTTTCTCAGGGTACAGGTATGCCTATTTTCATTCATTCACTACTGAAGAAAATATTATAGTGAAACCCCACGTTTCAGCAGTGCTGTATTGAATTTTCAGAGCTGAATATGACTACGTAGCCTTTTTGGTATGTTTTTTTATTCTGACATCAGTCTTCGGAAACCCATTAGACTGCAGATAACCAAGATTATCTTTAAGATTAAACCATAGATATTCTGAAACATCTCGCAAGTACATAGCTATCTGATAGGTGGAATAGAGACGTAGATGATAGTTGTCTTTTTTTTCTTTTTTTTTTTTAACACAACTGTAAAAGACTGGGATCTTCAATTCTTTTTTTTTTTTTGTAAAATACTCAGGCTTTCAGACTTGCACAGACAAATGTCACTGTGATTTTCCATCTTGGGACCGGTGCTCTTTAACGTCTTCATCAATGACATAGACGGTGGCACCGAGTGCACCCTCAGCAGGTTCGCGGATGATACTAAGCTGAGTGGTGCCGTCGACACACTGGAAGGCAGGAAAGCCATCCAGAGGGACCTGGACAGGCTGGAGAAGTGGGCCCGTGTAAACCCAATGAGGTTTAATAAGGCCAAGTGCAGGGTGCTGCACTTGGGTCGGGGCAACCCCAGGTATTTATACAAACTGGGGGAAGATCTCCTTGAGAGCAGCCCTGCGGAGAAGGACTTGGGGGTCCTGGTGGACGAGAAGCTGGACATGAGCCGGCAGCGCGTGCTTGCAGCCCACAAAGCCAACTGTGTCCTGGGCTGCATTAAAAAAGGGGTGGCCAGCAGGGAGAGGGAGGTGATTGTGCCCCTCTACTCGGCTCTTGTGAGGCCCCATCTGGAGTACTGTGTCCAGGCCTGGGGCCCCCAGCACAGGAAGGACGTGGAGCTCTTGGAACAGGTCCAGAGGAGGCCACAGAGATGACCAGAGGCTGGAGCACCTCTCCTGTGAGGAAAGGTTGAGGGAACTGGCCTTGTTTAGCTTGGAGAAGAGAAGGCTCCGGGGAGACCTCATTGCGGCCTTCCAGTACTTGAAGGGAGCCTATAAACAGGAGGGGGAGCGACTGTTTACGAGGGTGGATAGTGACAGGACAAGGGGGAATGGTTTTAAACTAAGACAGGGGAGGTTTAGGTTAGAGATTAGGAGGAGGTTTTTCACCCAAAGGGTGGTGGCACACTGGAACAGGTTGCCCAGGGAGGTCGTGGATGCCCCATCCCTGGAGGCATTCAAGGCCAGGCTGGATGTGGCTCTGAGCAGCCTGGTCTAGTGGTTGGCGGCCCTGCATATGGCGGGGGGGTTGAAACTAGATGATCACCATGGTCCTTTTCAACCCAGGCCATTCTATGATTCTATGATTTCCCACACTTGACATCACATACCTATGCAAGTTCTGTAGTTCTGTGGCATATGTTGAACTTCAACAATCTGGACTGATGTCCTAAGCTTAGGCATCCATAACCTAACAATGTTTAGCACATTTCTTTCCATGTAGAAATTAATTTGGCTTCTTCCAAATTGCTCTTTTGAGCAAAGGTCTAGTAGAGCTCTGCTAGAGCTTTTCTCAGGACAACAATTCAGAATATGCCAAATGAAGTGAAGTCTGTAGTAAATGTTTTCTTTTTGTATTAGTCATTTGTAAACTTTGTTTAGAAGTTATACTGAAGTATTCAGACTCTTCAGTTAGCTTGAAGACAGTATAGAGATAATATGGTGTGTGCTCTCTCTCTGAAAACTGTAAATCAGCACATAGACATAAAGGTACTTTCATCCCTTCTGAAATAATTTATAATAATGGTGACTTCAGGACACTCAAGTGCTACACTATCAGTGGATTGACACTACATGTTGTGAGGTTTGACAAATCTGGGAAAGAGCAGGTTGTTATGTCACTTCATCGTATCACACATGTTAAATGGCCACCGGAAAGTAACACAAGAGTTTAGAGTTCCTTACATCTGAATATCCTATTGTGGCAACCAATGCCTACCTTTGAGTCAGAACTTTGATTTAATATTTCATTAAGTTGTGTGATATTTTCCCTTTGTTCCCTTCAGCACAACAAATAAGTATGTCAAACTATGTATCTAGTTCATAGCTGTCCTGTCATATGGTATATGGAAGATTGAACCTTATACAAAGTTTTTCAGCATTTTAAAGCATATCACTATCAGGACGTCACCTGTTTTCTGGTAACTTGGACATGTTAGGCAAACAGCTTTGAATCTAAAATTCTGTTAATACTTGCCGTTGCTTTTCAACCTTCTGGTGAAGTGCCTAATGAAGAACAAGCACTCAAAGTGATCTTCTGTCTTATATATTTTGCTCTTGGCGTATAACTCTTGTCATATGAGAAGGAATCTCAGCAGCTCTGTGATAATTCAGATCTTCACCCTTCTGAGTCCTTTTCTCACAACGTCACCAGGTAATCTATGGTTGTTTTAAATCTGTCTTGCACAGCAGGATCTCCATTTCTGTGTAGCCGATACGCAAATAAGCAGTTTCTTGTGCACATTCTTCTCTCAGTATTTCTTTAAAAAGTACTTTCTCTGGAAAATAAACAAAATTATCTTCTTAGAATGGTTAAAAAAAAAAAATCCTAGTCAGTCTGAGCCTTCAGTGATCACAAGTATAGCTAACACAGAACCAAATAAAATGAGACCTTGGATGACTACATTCAAAGACCTTTTTTTTTGTCTTCCATAGGAACTAGCTGACAGCAGTCCAGGATGGGCATTGTGGGTCCGTGAAGAGATGCTAGCAGCTCCAAAATAGTGTAATTGGAAGATAGTTTCAAACGAGGATGTTAAATACAGTTAAACTGTCTGTGAATCTTCACAGGCATTCATGAAATTAATGTAATTGAAGAGAAATCATTTGGGCCAGGTTCTACTTTTGTTCTAGACACTGCTCTCTACTTCTCCTTCCCCTTCAAGAATGGCGTGCCTCTTTCTCTTTAGAAACATTTGGACAACATTTTGTTTCAGCCTAGCTGAACTGATGCCTGTGTATGCTTCTCATGAACTCCAGCAAACTTTCCAAGTGTAGTAATGCCATCCAGGCAATTCTGGAGTCCAGGCTGCCTGCAGAGAATCATGGACATCAGTCTTCAAAAATACTGGCTGCAAGATACATATATACACAGCATTTTTTACACTTATTGGACTACTTCTTCTAGGTTTTTGTTGCCACACAAATCCACACATAAATCCATGATCCAGATGCAGGAATGCATCTAATACTGCTCTACAGGACAGACATAGCAAATAAAGAGACACCATCACATATTACTTTAATAGTCTGATTTGTGCCCACATGCGGGATTTTGGGAGATTGCTTTGGGTTTTTTTCACCAGAGTAGCAGAAACACTAACAGTGCACTTCTACAGAGCACCTATGGATGCAACTGTTCGTGTTCAAAATAGAACCCGCTCTCCTGGAGACATCACATATTTCAGATTGGGTTCTATGAGAATGCCAGAAGATAATGTCTGACCTGCCACCAGAGTTTGCATTTCTCTGGTAGGATCACAATAACTTTCAGGTTTGGTGTAGATCCTTATCAGCAGCACAGTTTTCCTTGTATGTTAAGAGTTTCCCAGTCTTATAGCTTTACAAATGCAGCACCTTTGCCAGTTTCCTCAGCCTCTCCTCTAAACCCTAAACTTTTCAAATTCCAGCCAGGTCACAACAGTTACAGTGGAGCTGATTGAAGCAATAAGTGCTCCCTAAACCATGGTGTTACAGCAATCATGTCATATGCCGTGTTCTATGACCATTTTAGCTTCCAAAGTTGCATCAAAGAATCAGCTTTCTCCCAGTTTCTCAGACCGGGTCTGTGTTGACAAAACTTAAAGCATTCAGCTAAGGCAAGTCCTTTAGACTAGGGAAGTAAAAAATGGACAAGAATGAAACAATATTTAACACCTGCAAAGAGTGAGTAGAGAGTACATGCTGGTTTCTGCTCCAAGACAATGTAAAAGCAGCAACACTCATTCCTCAAAAAGCTGCGTTGCAAATTACATGTTCCTTGTTTTCCAACACTGATCCAAGCGCTATAAAGGATGTAGGCATGCCTTGGAGCTACTGATACAATGTGTACTGATGTGGGAGACAGAGGGATTTCTTTTTTATCACCAATTTGTCCTGCCCAATGGAAGTGTGCATCAACTTCTGGTAATTTAAAGGACTGCACAGGAAAAAGATTGCAACAGCCCAGCATGGCCCCAGGGGCAGGGTGCACCACGAAGCTACCCACGTTCAGGAGTGGCTGCTTTTCCCTTCACTTCAGAACAAATAAGCAGTGCCCTCTTCTGTCCAGCACCAATACTACAGTACACACCCCACTTGGGATTAGTTTACAGAAGTGAAAATGACCATCCGGTGCGAGGGCATAGACCTCCTTTTCCTTTGCCTCCTAGTTTTCCTACTTTTTTCAGGGAGCCAGATTTTCCTGTGTATCAGCAAATATGTTATTGCGCCAGGCTTGACCCATATTATCATACCATGTCAAAAGCTATAGCATTTTTGATGTCACAGCCTCATTTGAGTCTAATGTGAAGTGCATTTGGCTTTTGCCTAAGGTTTTCCACCTTTTAATTATTTCCATGCTTTTTTTTTTTAAACATGGTAACAATTTTTAATGACCTATAACATCACCCCAAACCCAGGAATCACTAGACTCGTCTCTTTGCACTGAGTACAGATTAGTGCAAAAAGCTTCCTCTTGCTAGTGTAGTAAAAGCATCTAGGAACATGGCTCTCGGCCACCTTGTAGTAGTAACCTAAATTATTTTCTCTGACTTCCCGTCCTCAGCAGTTCTGACAATCATAATCCATAGTTAATGATTTTTGTTTTGTATTGATTAGACTTACAGACACAAAGCAGTTCAAATTTCACCTGTCAAGTGGCCAAGAGAATGAGTATAAAGCATCTCAGCTTACTCATGCTTGTGTTCAGTGTGCAGATCCAAGATTCGTGCTTTCAAGATGGGTTGGCAGGGCCCATATGACAGTGACATTCATGTGTGTTTGGTTGACATCAGCAAGGACACGTCTTTTCTGTAAGCTTGTAAGCTTTTTTTGCATCTGTATTTAGGCAAAGGTGTCCTTTTCTCCTTTATTTTATACTAACTGTGTTACATACTTATGGTCTGCAGTTTTCATTCCTTAATTTTACAGTAGTTTTGTCAACATCTTCGTTAAAGATATAAATGGGCAATTTAGTTTTATGTTTATTGTCATAGCATCTCACAAATAAGGGCCCTTAATCTTCACTTAGGTAATTCTTAATACTCTTTTACCCATTTCAGTGGGCAACTTTGCACAGCAGCATGACTAGGTACCAGGTTGGGTAAACAATTAGTCACACATTTCTCTATGTTACCGAGTGCTCCACCGAAACTTTGATCATCTTCCTGGTTGTGAAGGAACGTCTTTATGGTGGTCTCTCTGCTCATCCTGCCATGAATGCCCCATATATGTTGTTGCTGTTAAATGAAGTCTTGTACATTTGCTTGTCTATATTCATACTATCCATTTTGTTCTCCCTAAAGGTGACCCCAAACTACAGACATTTTGTTCTGCCCCAGCCTGGAGACCAAACTATCAGTACCTTCTACACCATTCACATTTTCCAGTGAAATATCTCAGTTGCCCTCTGCAACTTTACAAGAGTGAGAACAGTGTTAACCTGAGGATTAGAAGAACGAAATTGCAAATCATGGTCCCTTCAAAGTCATTGCTGAAAACCTGGTGGCACCTTTCATATAGCAGAGTATTTAGTATCAGTTCTGGATGTTTTCTGGTTAATAGTATAAGCAATTGAGCATTTCTGTGCTATTTACCTTTTGCTTTCATCGATTTGTGTGCAAATAAAGGTTTTAATATCTTTTTTTTTTTCCTAAAGTGTCTCTCATTGCTGCAGAACACCTTCCCCAGGCCCAGTCTTGAGACTCTGGTTCTTCAAGAGTCATTCTACAAGCCATTTCATTTTCATTTAAGATCACTAAATGCATAATGTGCCTTAATTTGTCAGATTATCCTCATTAGTCTTTCTTCCACAGGAACAAGTTGGCTTAGTGTTAAAAAAGAGAAAAGACATCCATTAAGCAAGACCTACAGTTAGAATTAGAATTTTAGATGAAAATTTATAAACAAAAAGTAAATAAAACACACAAAAAAATCCCAGCTTTTATTGTACAAGACTCTTTGTAGATGGCTTGGCCTATCTCACCTAAAATTCGTCCGTCCGTGTCCTACCTTCTAAAAATTGGGGCATCCAGTATTTATAGAATAATCCTTACTGCTACAAAGCATTGATGATTTCCTTTTGCTGTGTGACTAGGACGAGAAATAGGTCTGGATACAATATTTTAAAAAGTTACATCACTAGATTTACACTGTGGTTTCCGGTGTTTTCTGTTTCTAATAATCCGTCACATCCTAGGCGTCTATTTGTCAGCTGAACTGAATAGTACTGATGTTTGTAAAGCACTGTCTACAATAACTCTGAGATTTCTTTCTTCAATGATAATAATTTCAGGTCCCTCACTATGTAGTTAGGCTTATGTTTCCTCATATAATTTGCTGATCATTTATCAGTATTTCTTCTATGATTTCAGGCATACCAGAGATAGAAAAGTAGACTAATGCCTGCTGAGAATTACAAGGGCATTGCCAGAGCATGCAGAGATGCAGTTAGAAAAGCAAATCTCAGCTCAAATAGAAATTGGCCAAAGATGTCAAAAACTACAACAAAGGGTTCTTCAGGTACGTAAACAACAAGCAGAAAGAGAGGGAAAATATTGTCCCACTGTGAAACAAGAGGGGTGAATTAGCCACCAAAAATGCTGAAAAGACAGCTTTCACCTGTCTTTACCAGCACTGGTGGACCCCAGACCCTGGGAACAAAGATCCAGGTTGATGCAAAAATAGCATCTGTGAAGGAAGAGTTGGTATGTGAACTATTACAGGAGCTTTACACTTGCAAACCGATGGGCCTTGACTATATCCATATGAGGGTGTTAAAAGAGCTGGCTGGTGTCATTGCAAGGCTGCTCTCCATAATCTTTGAGAAGTCATGGAGATCAGGGGACGCACCAGAAGACTGGAAGCAGGCTAGTGTCATCTCCATCTAGAAGAAGGTTTTAAAGGAGAATCCAGAAAATTATAGGCCCATCAGTCTTACTTCAGTCCCTAGGAAAGTTATGGAATGAGTCCTCCTTGGGGCTATCACAAGTCAAATGAAGCACATGACTGGGCAAAGGCAACATGGATTCAACAAGGGCAAATTGTGCTTGACAAACTTGATGGCCTTCTATGACAAAGTGACATACTCAGTTGATGTGGGATGAGCGGTGGACATTGTCTACCTGGATTTCTCCAAGGCTTTTGATAGTTTCCCACAGCCTCCTCCTTGACAAACTGAGGGGTTATGGTCTAGACAAGTAGTCTGCGTAGTGAGTGAGGAACTGGCTGAGACGCTGCACCCCGAGGGTGGTGGTAAATAGCTCTTTTTTAACCTGTCAACCTGTGACAAGTAAGGTCCCCCAGGGATTGACATTGGGCCCAGCTCTGTTTAATATTTTCATAAGTGTTCTGGATGATGGGATTAAGTGAACCCTGACAAAGTTTGGCAATTATACCAAACATTGACACCTCTTGGAAGGGAGAGCAACCCTGCAGGAAGATCTGGATACACTGGAAGAGTAGGCTACCAAGAACCTTATGAAGATCAGCAAAGACAAATGTAAGGTCTTGCACCTGGGAAAACATAATTGAGGAGTGCAGCAGAAGCTGGGATCTTCCTGGCTGGGGATCAGCTCTGTGGAAAGGGACCTGATGTTCCTGGTGGACAATAAACTCAATATGAGTGAAGAGAAACGCAATGGATGGTGGTCTTCACTTCTATAGCTTCAGCTGAATAATTGTGTTCTATATAGCACTAGGCCAGTTGCTTCGTTCTGCTAAAGTCTCAAAGAGATTTGAATATAAGTGTGATATAATGTAGATATTAAAGGATGATGCCAGAAACCATGGTAGGAACAGGAAATGCCAAAAGAGCTGATGTGACTACAATATCCTCAATCTTTAAGAACATCTTTTTTTTCTTGTATCAATTATTTTCACATTAATTCTAGTTTCTTATAATAAAAAACAGTTGAACAACATTACTTTGAATGTTTAAGCACAATTTGAAAAGAGAATTAGGGAAAACACAAGATAATGATGCTCTGTAAATACTTAAATATAATTGAAAAAAACACATACTTTTGTCAGGTAATAATGCTCCTATTATATCAACTTATTTATAGAGTAACTGTCTTATGAAATCATGCTAATGACATATAAAATTAACACAGAGAGTTGGTACATATTTTACCAGACAAGATTTTTCATTTATTTTCCATTTGAGGTGCCAAAAATTTGTCAGCATCGTTCAATGCATTTGGAAATCTGTTCCTTCAATCATATATATGTACAATATACTACAGGAACTGAAAGCAGGCATTTAACACTGACTTCTTCCTAGAAGAAGAGCAACCTGGTCGAGTGAGAAGTGTCCCTGCCTATAGCAGGGAGATTGGAACTAGATGATCTCTAAGGTCCCTTCCAACCCAAACCATTCTATGATTCTATGATTCTACGATTCTATGATTCTATGATTCTATGATTCTGTGATTCTATGATTCTATGAGATGTTTCTGAAATGTACATTTAATCACAAAAGAAAATCAACCAGCCTGAATAAGGTAAGTATCGCCTAGAAACACATGCTCACAAGAGGCAGCTAAAATAATTAAGATCCTCATATTGAAAGATGGTTATAACAGTTTTATAAATTCATCCAGATTTTTTTAGGTGTTCTGTTTTTCCGGCACTCATATTTTCTCTGTTTTTCTTCATATATGTACTTCAACTTTTTGAGCTCTTCAGACACCGGAATAGAAGAAGAGATTAAAATTATTTAAGATTCAGCCATTAACCGTACAGTACAGTTTCACGGGTTCTTGTCCTAGAAATGAAATGTTAGCTGTCTCTTGTCAGTTACTCTTTGATGTTTTACACACATACACAGAATAATAAAGATGTATTGACTGACTTCTGTTGAGGTTAACCTTAAGATTTGTTACACTGAGCAAAGAGCACTGACTTAGTCAAGACAAGGAAGGAGAATCAATCTCTTATGTTAATCAAAATATCAAGACATCTCTTGATAGGCATGGAATTTACTTATATTTGAAACTTGGTTTTGTAATGAGTGAAAATCAAGAGGTGGAAGTATAACAACTTTTTCTAACAGTTTAAAGAAAAGAATAAATGTGTTTCTGCACTAGTGAATGGCTTGCCAATAATGATTCCATGTCAGGGAAACTGAACATTTGCGTGTGATGATTGTACCCAAACATAGTTTTATGACCTTGGAAAGTGAAAAAAGTGAAACGTACCACTGTACTTTAGTGGTTTTGTATGCTCCAAAGTTTTCTACTGAGCTATGAGGTTAGTCACAAACAGACAAACAGAAAACTTCCATTTTAAATGAGAGCAGGATGTCTTTCTTTTGAAAATTCTTATTAAAAAAAAAAAACAAAAAAAAAAACCTCATGTGTCTGAACAAGATAAACCACTTTATGGAAGTTATTCCATTCCAGGTCTAATCCTTGGGGGGAAAAACAAACAAACAAACAAACAAACAAACAAAAAAACCCCACCAAACCAAAAACCCCACACAAACTAGGCTTCTCCATTTTTTCATTCACAATGTATTTAATTCAATCAGTTCATACAACGTAAAATTTTCTGCAAGAAAGTTAATGCAGTTGGGAGAAATGCAAAAGATTTGATCATCTTCAGTACTCTTAAAATTCCTTACTATGCATAAGAGAAAGAATAAATACTACGTATTTATCACCAAGATTCCTTAAACATCTGCTTTATCAAGCTTTTCTTCTCCAGAAGTTATAATGGAGTCACAAGCGGTTATTAATAATTCTGCAAATACAAATCTGTTGTGGTTAAGCACCCGTGTTAGGATCCTAGGTTAGCATCTCTTACGTCAGGGCAGAAGTCCAATCTCATCTTCCTTCTACCTGATGAGCATGACACAGTCACTAAACAAATTTTGCCCTATGAATAACTCACTTTTGTACCTGATGTCTCTAAATTTAACTTTCCCAGCTTATGGTTGTTTTCAGAAGACAAGACTGTCTTACTTCATTTTTCAAGAAAAGCTGCACAAGCCTATTGTCAAAGTACCAAACCATCAACCCCATATTAACAGAGCCTTTCACATACAAACACTCTCGGGTGTTTCAGTACCCATCTGTGTGTTTTCCTGCCTAACACGAGGTGATTCTTTACCCAGCCTGTGCATGTGTCTGGGTTACCCTGCTGCATGGCAAAGGATGCCAATCTGGATTACATTTTGGGTGACAGACAAAAGAGCATCTATCACTTTTGGTCCTCTTTTGTCTAATATTTTTTTTTGCCTCTGATCTATCTGAAAAGAAATTTTACCCTTGTTTGCTGATGAGTAGATGGAAGGAATCTTCCACCTGGCAGAACTACACTTTTTTGACAGTCACAAATGCCTTCTCGGAACATACTTATTGTGAATTGTTTTCTCTTACTGTCTTGTTGGAAGCATTATGTTGTGAAAAACAAAGCAGGAATTACCAGAGGTATCTGGACCTAAGTGGATGATAATCAGTAACTGCAAAAATTAGACAGAACACAGGAAAAAAAAGATAACATTAATTCATTGTAAAAAGGTAATTCTGCAATGTCTCGGTTTCCTGAGACAGGAGTAAATAATGGTATGAGGAGAACAAATATATTGTTTGTTGAAAACCCGTGTGTTTAGAATTTGTATCCCATACTCACAAACTCACATGGACTGTGTGTTAAGGGGTACTTGGAAGTGTTTCACTACTGCTGAGACAGAATAAATACCTCAATATTATAACTAAAGATCGCTTCAGTTACATATATCAGCAGTAGCTAGTTATGAATAACTATGTAAATCGCGTGTGCAATGTCTAGTTAAAACACAGCATAATGCCAGGACGTTATTAATAGAAATAAATATCAGAGGCAAAAATAAATTTGTCTGTGCACCCACCCAGAAGGCATGAGATGTATAGTTTTTCAGAGATCTTTGTCAGATCTTGTGAGGTGCTCCAAAAGCAATCTTTGCAATGTGGAGTTCCTGAACGCCCTTTTAAGATTTCACAATCTGCAGGTGGTCCTCTGCTCCCACTTCTCCCTTCCTCCTCATGTCTCAGGAAAAGTGCACTCCAGCCTTCACTGGCTATAAAGAGATAAAACTGACACATGGTCAATAGTATTTTAGGGCCTGAAAGTTGTGGTGAATATTCATCTGGCTTTTTTTTTTTTTTTAGCTTCAAAGAGAGTTGTTTTTCTATCTCTCCATAGCCATCTTACTATCATTCATGCAAGGCAAGAAAGTCAAGAAAGACAAGGAAGATCCGAACATCCAGGATTTCTTCTCTTCTTTGACAGGCAGTAGTGCTGTTCCTAAGTGCTGCCACTTTTCACCCACAGAAAAGAATCTTTTCTGAGCTGCATGACTGTCAAAAACGGACACATACGAACGAGCCCTGTGTAGGCTGAGAACTGCAATATCAAAGCACCACTATTTACACACCCTACCTGAAAACACTGGTCTTGGGCACCCCTTGCCTTGCCTCCTGCTCTGTTTAACCCCAGGCCACACAGCATAGCTCACTAATTGTGGAATGCTATTTTGAATACAAGGTTCAAATAGCAAATTTAAACTGTAGATTTAATCTTCCCAGCGCTGTTGAGATGTATGTAATTTTCTTCCACAAAAGCTGAACAAAGGGATGGTATGACATTATGATTGTGTAAATCTTCTTTCAACACCTCCATTGTACAAAGTGTAGTCTCAATGATTGAATAGCAACAAACAAAAGTCTCTCTTCAATTAAACCTCTCTGACTCACAAACACACAGAAAGCTTCATCTAACATATCTGCTATAATTAGATTCCTCCTTTAAGGTAAAGTGCTTTTGTTTTGAAACATGTTTGGAATAATCCCTGAAAATACCCTACATTATAAAGATCAGATAACTCTTTTGTTCTGAACCATCCTTTAAAAAAAAGTCAGATTTTTTCATTGGAGCTGTTTAAATGCAGCTACAAAATTACACACACAAACAAAATTAAAACTAACACAGAGTTTTGCAGTTATCACATGGCTATCCATCACAATTCAGCACCTATAATCAATTGATATGCAGTAGGCAAATAAGTTATAAAGTATTTCAGCAGTGTTAGCTACATGGGCAACAAAACCAGTATGTCGCCGTTTTCCACAATTGAACAAATTTAGTGGAAGCTTAAAAAAACTTTAAAATGAGAAGTAGATACAGTATGCAGTAAGAAAATCTGTAAAATATTCATTGTGCAGCAACATTCAAAGGCAGTGGAACATCAGTATTCGTTGTTCAGTATTGCATATAATAAATATAACTATTCTATAAGAGAAACATCATCTTTCTGTATAAAAAGATAAGGTGGGATGTTATCCTTGAGACTTTAATATGCCACATTCTTTCTCATACAGACATGCAAATCTTCTGCACACAGGCAGTGCAGAACTTCTTCAGTTTTAAGAGTTATTCCCTTATAATCAGACTGGTGTGCCAGATATTCTCTCACGTGAAAAGATGAGGGGGGCAAAGCAATGTGCTCCCCTCAGTCCAGGAGAGGTGCTTTTATACTTGTATTCTATTCCTCAGACTTTTCCTTCACCCATTGCTCCAAGCAGCCACAAGATGCGCAACAGAAGATTGAGGATACAGCCAGATAGATCTGACTGACTCTCGCATTTATATGGCAATGCTTAAGTTTTTTAGGACAGCCAGAAGTGTTTGATTCTGGCCTCCAAAGCATGGTCTAGAATGCCTTTGTCTCCTAGGAAAGGTGAAAAAAAAAGTCTCAAAGCTCCTCGCAGCTTACTTCTTTCCAAGATTCCTGTCTCCTACACTGAAATACTGGCCCAATACTGCATGCAGCACACCCTAAGTCATGGTAGGAAACAACAGTCCTCCTATTACTATTGATGGAGAAAGATCTGCAAAGAACCAGACGGTGGAGATTTCTTCTCATAGTTGTGGGCAAGGAAAGACTCCTTCCTGTTCCCGTTTTGTGCTGTTTTTATTCCACTGCAGCTGCCAAAATATTTTCAGGGCTCTACAGTCATAAGTGGCCTGCTTGCCCCCAGGGCTGGTGCCACTCAGCCCCCTTGTAGCCTTTCCAATCTTCTCTACAGCCAGGTGTGGGACTCACCTGAGAAACCACATAATCTGGTGTCTTTTTCCTGCCTGTGTAGAAAAGATTAATCTAAATACATCATTTTCCATCTACGACTCAACATTGCTACTGTATTTGACAATTTTTGTCCAAGTGAATGAAGTACTTTCTCTCCAAAGGTTCTCTCTTTTGTTCTGCAAAGTGGTAGCAGTAGGACTACAGAATAAAAACAGTCTTATTTTCAGAGACCACACAGGCGTCACTCATGCTTGATTTACTTTTTTGGTCCTGCAGTCACTGTTACCATTGGTGGCATGAATTGTTTTCTTTTTCCTTTACACTAGCCACCTTCAGAACCTATCTGTGAGTGTCTTTTGCAGTATTTAAATGATGCTATCTTTCCAGAAGCTCTCTTCAAGCCCTCTTCCCTTTTATTGATTTATAGGTCATGCTCTGATGCACAAAGCTCCAAATGAATGGAGCTGAACCAGTAGCAGATCAAGGTGGGCTACAGATATACAATAATTATTATATTATTTAGTTATTTATTTTGTTATTTTTTATTTGTGAAAGGGTACGTTAGAATAAAAGTCATATCAATAACAGAAGGAAATGTGCAATTGTTACATCAGTAAGTTTCAGGTTAATCATTTCCTGTTCCCTGAATCATTGAAAAAAGTTTATTGTTCCCATTCTATTGCTGTTGGTAAAGCTTCTGGCAACCTTAGGTATGTACTTAAAACAGAATAAAATCTTTATTTTTAAAATCTTTTTCTTCTTTCTTCTCCAAAAGGGAAAAAAAAAAAAAGTAAAGGGACTTGCCAGCTACACAAATATTTAAAAGACACATTGAGATAAAATAATATAGCTTATTCCAACAAGGGAACGTATTCTCTGTTAAAAAAAATTGAAAAGAAATCGGTGCTATTTTGTTAAAAAAATTTGAAAAGAAATCGGTGCTATTTTGTTTACAGAGGCCCGAGTTCCAACAACATTATTCCTTAGTCCTTGAGGAAGTAATATACTCTCACCCTTAAAACGCTGTAAGTAGTCGATAATCCATTATTACAGTAAGCTGTACACTCACACAGTAATTATCTAATAACCGCTTATAAAAGACCGTAGCTTCCTAATCTGTTTATAATTATCATTTCAATGATCCTGTGCATTAATGTCTGACCTTCAGCAACTCTGACCTGATCTTAATTAGCTTTAATATCAAATCATCACTATATAAGAAACTAGCCATGACCAAATGAATGAACCCCAGGTACAGTTAATTTCTGGAGCAATTATCTTTTCATGTAGGGAGATTTAAATGATTATCTGCACAATTTCACACAGTTTTATGTAATTCTGTGACATTATAAATTCTGTTTTAAATCATATTTCAAAGGCATGGCTCTGCAGACTGACTTCATATAATACACTAAGCTATCAGGATAGTATATCATACTACCAGTGTATGAGAGTAGATGATTTTTGTGTCATTATTTTCAATTACGCAAAGTGTATTTCACAAAGTGATAAATTGTAGCTGAAATATATAAATATGTGCCAAGGTAGTCTAGGGGCTAGTGACATCCAGTATAAATTGTATGTCATTTTAAAGAAATGTTACATTATATTACAGTAGTGTAAGTAATTGATAATACCATATGTGTTAAAGCAAGATTAGAGAATTCTAAAATGTGTGTTGGTAATATGCAGGCAGTATTTACAATGCATTTGAAGCTGAGTATCATTTATCATATTAAAAAAACCTACTGTATAAAAAATGAGAATACCACAGAAAATATTTGAAGCTGTTATTTGACTCACAATTATGCAGTATTAAGGGCATAGAGACTATTTAGTGTGTTATTAAAGTACCCAAGCTTCTGATTTATAGTTTAATCTGGCTGGAACATAACACAAACCTTCATGCCATCCCAGCTATTTGCTTCGTGCTTTTCTACACACACACAAACACGCACACACTAGTGGGAAAATTCAGTCTTTCAGATAAACAAAGTAATCTAAGATTCAGAAGACTCTTCTGCAACCAATACATGAGTGTGTCACGTTAGTTCATTTTTTGAATAATCCATCTCTGGGAGAAACTGGTAAGTATTTGTTCCAGGTTTTTCAGGGGCACATATTTTACTCAGTTTGGAAAAAAAAAAAATATATATATATATATATAGACCAGCCTTCTTATTTCAGAATTTGCAAGGCAGTTGCATGAAGTATTTCAACAAGCATATTATTTACTGTCCTTTCTTAACACAATTTATCAACATTAACTATTGAACCTTTTTTTTCAGAGCTCTTTCAAACGCTAGCATTTCCTACCTATAAGCCAAAACATTTGTCCCACAGCCATCAGATGAAGATAGCAGCCTGATGAGAGTGATAGATTTGAAAGGTAATTTGAATGGAAGATGTTGTGTACATCCTCTTAGTGATGCCACGATGACAGCTCAGACAACCTTTCCATGATATATCACCCAGGGAAGCCGAAAAGAGGAAATTTAACTAGTGGTATTGCCTTCTTATCACATTTTTCTTTTCTTCTAATTATTATCTTCATTTTATGTTATGTCTAGTTATTTATAAATATCAAAGATAGTCAACAGATGTCTTGTCTTACCATTTAAATAAGTCAAACATTCAGTAAGTGATGTATAAAATCAGACAATTAGTATCCACAAGCTAAATAAACTATGGAAATAATTCTTAGAAATTATCAAAAAAGTGATTGCAAGGAAATCCTAGCCAGCTTTGTGATCAAATGGAACCATCTGTTACCCTCTTTACAGGACTATTTCTTTTCTTTTTCACTTCCTTTCCATATACGCACATATTTAATTCCTTGATATATTTAAAATCAACCATGTGCTTTATAGGTCTTGGCAATTTTCTCCTCTACACTTTCAGCATATTTCTGTCAAGGAAAAAATTGTCTCTACCTATATCAAAGACTGAATAGTTTAAATCATTAAATAAACTTCAGCCATTTTAAAGGTTGATGTTTTGAAAAGCTACAATGAGTTGTTTTCATAGAAAATGAAATATTCTCTTTAAAAATACTGGAATATATATATTCTTATAATATTATCTTCTTGCTCAAAAATTCTTTTCTGTTTTAGATCTTCTGTCCTGTATTTCATTTTCATATCTTACAGTTGAGATGCACATATGGACATTTCAGGAGGCTTAAAATCAAAATCAAATTCCTCTCTTCTTCAAAAGAAAGTAAGTCTATATTTTAATCAAAGACATTTAAGGAGAATACATATTTCCTTCTTTTTCACGTTTGATAATTTTAGCGTGAAATCTTGCTTTTTTCCTCCCATACATTTCACTTTAAAAAGTAATTTAGTAAAAGCTTATATGAATATTAAGACATTCATTCGTGGATTTTAGAAGAGAGAGCGAGAGCAGACACACCTTCTAATCAGCAAGAGCTGGAAGCATTAAATTTGTGTAGAGACAAAGGCATCCAGGCTTTTTGGTGCGGGTTACACTTACTTTGGAAGAGAAGTAGGTACCTGGAAACTACACTTTCTTCCATAAACCCACACACGTGCAGATGAGTCTTTCATCTTTTTCTTCTGGAGAATATCAAGCCAGAGGCAGATAGATTTTGGACCTAAATTGTAATTGCAATATTTCTCATGAGTCAGATATGTCCCGCATAAGGCTCAGTGCCACACACTACAAATTCTTCCAGCATATTAACCCACGCCTTTATGAATCTGTTTGTCAGAAAGCTGGTATATGAAAGAGGGTGATAAAGAAGTATTGTTAGAGGTAAACAAATAAACAGAAATGAGCTGGAAAATGATGACATAGATCTTGTGTAAGTCCAAACAAATAGCATTGGTTTTCTTTTAATTTTTGGGAGGCAGGTCATATGTTCAAACAGAAGTACAACTCTTAGTGTTACTTAGCTTAGAAGTTGTTGAAAAGAGGGATCATGCATTTGTTCCATGTTTACTCAGTGTCTAGTATAACAGAAAGCCAGTCTGCAATGACAGGTCACAAAGCCTACTGTGAAAATAGGAAGCATCCCATTTGCATTAAAAATCAGCCATATAATGGGCTGAAGAAAATTACCCCAGTTTTCAGGTATGTGCCAAGGAGCTTGTAATGATGACCTACAGGTGTATACAATGCAAAGTTGTTCAGAACTGTCTAGAAAGTATTCATATATGGAGCTGAAGTTAGTTATGACAAGTTATGTTCTCAGGAGCTAATGAATGGAGGATACATAGACAACACTTGCTGTAGCTCGTACTTATCAATGCCAATCCTTCTTCAGTTCATGTGTTTTCTAGGCTCGTGAACAGCCAGTCTACACGCAGGGCACACGCAAGCCTGGTACTATCTCTAAGAGTGGGTCTGCCTCATAAAAGTTAAACTCTAATCCCAGCTAATCATGCAATTTAAAGTGCTCCTAGCAGTCTGTGATTTCAGATGACTATGTTCATTGCATTACTTGTAGTTCTTTGTCTAGATGGCAGGGAAGGGGATTTGACTTCACGGAGGAACTTTTCCAAGAGTGCAGGAGGTATGCTGAAGCTTCGGGCAGTCCCTAATGGAAATTTATTTTTGGAGTGCAACAAGGCTGAAGGCTTATATTTGCTTTTAGGCAGAGAAAAGAAACAGACATCTGAGACTTTTACTGGTTTTGTATTGTTCCTTCTGTTTTTGTTTTCAAAATTACTTAACAAGATCTGTCATACCTCAGAAATTTAGACTCAGGTGAGCTTGTTTCAGAACTGTGGAAAACAGTTTTTGAAACATCTTAACATTGTTTTTAGGTATTTCCCCAAAGGCTGCAGTCTTCCCTTTGAATTGAGGTTTTACTGAGATGAAAAGAAATTCTCTCTCATTGACCCCCATAGGAAAGGCATTTGTCTTTGAACTCTATTTTTAGAGATGTTTTAACACATATTTACACTTGGGGGGATATGGATAAATGTAGTTTTGTTTAAAAATAACCTGTTTTTGTTTAGTTTATAGGCAGGTAGAGTTCAGGATTTGTACATGAACTCAGCTGACATATACACCTCCTGAGAGCCCACGTTTCCTTTGAAGAATTTCCTTCTTACCTGCATGCTCCACCCTGCTGGGCTAAGAGTGGTGGATAGGGAAAAGAGTTTCACACGCGTTATTATTACAACTCAGGAGTGTCACTCAAAATAAGGCTCCTGAAATTACATAGAGCTGTGTTGAATTCAATCGTTCATTCATTCTACATCTGTCAACCAATAGCTTTGTAGAACGACCCTGTGACTTTTAAAACGGGACAACGTAAAAGGTTTTGATCAACTTCTATGAATCATCTTCATATTTTTTAAGATTCAGTGTAAGATTTTATCCAGTTTTTTCTGAAGGCTCATTAGCTGCATGCCATATGTACTGTTCGAATTAGAAGGGCTATGCCATGTTGTGACCCCTGTTTCATACTGATCTAATGGAAAAGTGAATCAGGCTATAAATTTTTAAGATTTGTTGAACACCAAGACTGAAGTTTCGTGCCTAGGACTTCTCTGTAAAGGGAAGACAATGTTAGGAAGTCAGGTCTTAACATGCCAGGTATGCCATCATGATTTCATCAATGGAGTCCTTTTGCTTCTGATAGGTTTTTCCTGGGAGATATCCCCCTTCACTTTCACAACCTACAGTTAGATTCCTTGTAACTTCAGGACATATACATGGAAAACTCTTTTGTAATGTATAACAGGTGTGAATTTAATGCATCCTTTCTAGTCAGGAGTAACTTGCCATGTCAGCAATGTTAACACAATGTGAGATGAAAGTCGACAAAGTTACCTTGCAGACTGAGAAGATCCACATGGGAGTCATCTGTTGCATGACTCAGCTGCACATGTGTTTTTGCTGTGTGCAAATGACCTCTCATAGTACACAGATCTCATACACTGACAACAGGTACTTGCTTGTGGCTTCTGCCATTAAATTCATGTACACAAGCTCACAAAATCTCACTGTTCTGTGAAAAGGGCTAGAATGTTCAAGTGAATTAAATAACAATATGTAAATAAGGCTAGCATAGTAGCTGCAGCAGATGCTGTGTTTCACTGGAAAATAATGCCTCTTAGAAAAGGAAGGAGGCTTGAAAGGTCATCAAGCCCAGTTCTCTTCCACTGGTTACTCTATGGTAATTAAAATACCTTCTCCTATTTCCTGATCTTGTTAATGTCCTAACCTTCTTTGTGGCCGTGCAGTTCTTTGACCAAAACTGTATTTAAACTTATGTAATTCTATTATTGTGTCGGGTTAGCCCTTGGCTGGGGGCCAAACCACACACACCTGCTCACACAATTCCCCCCCCATCCGAATATAGAGGAGAAAGTTAAAGGGATAAAGGGGAAAAAAAGGACTTGTGGGTTGAGATAAGGACAATTTAATAACTAAACTACAATGATATTGGAAATAATACTACATACAAACATACAAATGAGTGATACACAGTGACAATACCCCCTCCCCCCCACCTGATGATAAAGACTCAACCTGTTCCTGGCTAACGATCCCAGAGCAGTGAGAGTTGATCCCAGAACTACACTCATGATTCCCCCAAGCGGGGGGTGCACCACTCCCAGAGGCACTCACAGAACAGAGATAACAGTCCGAGCATCCCAGACAAAGACCTAACTGGGGTGCAGGGGGGAAAGTGACCACGTGGTCCCAGCTAAGAATCCCAGAGAGGGGAGGGTCCTGAAACTCACAGAACAGAGATAACAGTCCGAGCGTTCCAGACCAAGAGCCGACCGGGGTGTGGAGGGTGGGGAAGGCCTTGAGAGAGTGATCCAGAGCCAGAAGAGATTCAAAACCGGACCCCAGAACAGAAAGGGACGATCTTCCTGGGGGTCCTCACCTTTATACTAGGCATGATGTGTATGTTATGGAATAGATTATTGGTCACTCTGGTTCTCAATCTAGTAACCAAAGAATAAATCCTGGGCTAATAGCTGGGG
>WKFP01015081.1:601669-614609 GCA_011057875.1 Pterocles orientalis
CTCAGAAGCGGTCCAGAAGAGCTCTGACTTGTAATTTTCCATATTCAGTAAAGGTCATGGGGACAGTATTTTCTGTAGTGGAGGCATAAAGAAGTCAATTAATATTCACTTAACGTTCTTGGCTAACAGGGGAGGTCCCAGGAGACGGGGAACTTGCCAATGTGACACCCGTCTACAAGAAGGGCCATAAGGAGGACCCAGGGAACTACAGGCCTGTCAGCCTGACCTCGGTACTAGGGAAGATTATGGAACAGCTCATCTTGAGTGTGCTCACATGGCATGTACAGGACACCCAGGGGATCAAGCCCAGCCAGCATGGGCTCATGAAAGGAAGGTCATGCTTGACCAATCTGATCTCCTTCTATGACCAGGTGACCCGCCTAGTGGATGAGGGAAAGGCCGTGGATGTCATCTAATTAGACTTCAGCAAGGCCTTTGACACCGTGTCCCACAGCATTCTCCTAGAAAAGCCAGTGGCTCACGGCTTAGACAGGAACACCCTTTGCTGGATAAAAAACTGGCTGGATGGCCGAGCCCAGAGAGTCGTGGTGAACAGAGTTAAGTCCAGATGGCGGCCGGTCACCAGTGGTGTTCCCCAGGGATGGGTTTTGGGGCCTGTCCTGTTTAACATCTTTATCAATGACCTGGATGAGGGGATTGAGTGCTCTCTCAGTAAGTTTGCTGACGACTCCAAACTGAGCGCTTGTGTTGATCGCCTTGAGGGTAGGGAGGCTTTGCAGAGGGATCTGGACAGGCTGGACCGATGGGCTGAGGCCAATTGTAGGAGGTTCAATAAAGCCAAGTGCCGGGTCCTGCACTTTGGTCACAACAACCCCCTGCAACGCTACAGGCTTGGGGGTGAGTGGCTGGAAAGCTGCCCAGCAGAGAGGGACCTGGGGGTGCTGGTTGACAGCTGGCTGAACATGAGCCAGCAGTGTGCCCAGGTGGCCAAGAAGGCCAACGGCATCCTGGCCTGCATCAGCAATAGTGTGGCCAGCAGGACTAGGGAAGTGGTTGTGCCCCTGTACTCAGCACTGGTGAGGCCGCACCTTGAATCCTGTGTTCAGT
This sequence comes from Pterocles orientalis, assembly GCA_011057875.1. NCBI lineage: Eukaryota > Metazoa > Chordata > Aves > Pterocliformes > Pteroclidae > Pterocles > Pterocles orientalis. The sequence continues at coordinate 602,738 of WKFP01015081.1, forward strand.
TTTGGGCCCCTCACCACAAGAAGGACATTGAGGGGCTGGAGCAGGTCCAGAGAAGGGCAACGAAGCTGTTGAAGCATCTGGAGCACAGGTCTTATAAGGAGTGTCTGAGTGAACAGGGGTTGTTTAGTCTAGAGAAGAGGAGGCTGAGAGGAGACCTTTTCACTCTCTACAACTACGTAAAAGGAGGTTGTAGTGAGACAGGTGCTGGCCTCTTCTCTAAAGTAACAAGTGATAGGACAAAAGGAAACGGCCTCAAATTGCACCAGGGGAGGTTTAGGCTGGATATTAGAAAAAAATTCTTCCCTGAAAGAGTGATCAAACATTGGAACAGGCTGCCCAGGGAAGTAGTGGAGTCACCATCCCTGGAGATATTTAAGGAACATGTAGATGTGGTGCTTAGGGACATGGTTTAGTGAATTAGGTGGTGTTGGGTTGGACTTGATGATCCTTGAGGTCTTTTCCAACCTTAATGATTCTGTGATTCTTTTTTTTTACACTTTTACATCTCAGGTGCATCAAACACGTGTCTAGTAGATCATGATATGGTGTCCACTAGAATAAAGACCAGGCATGTTGACTTTTCCCCTACACCTGCCTGAACCTAACACTGCAGAGGTTCTTTCAAATAGAGACCTTGCTGTTATGCTTTGGGCCTTTGCCACGGTAAGACTGGATTCCTGTGCTTCCATACTATGCTAAATTATACAGTTTCAGCTTTTGGAAGGTAGAGGTGGCTTCATTACACAGCAATCTCCTTGGTGGGAAATTTGTTTTACTGAAATCACATCATCTCATCCCCTAAATGCCTGGAATGCCTCTGGATTTCCAGACACCATCAAAATGTTGGTTGCCTTTGTCCTACAAAAAAAAAAAAAAGTTAACGCTCTGCTTAACCCAGGACAATTATGTGATTCTATGACCTTTTTCCAGTCTATTTTCTGCTCTTCCATCCTTCTCCTGGTGCACCTATAGACAGCAGCAGTCCATTTTAATATCCTCTTACCTCTTATTTTGCTAAAACAAGCAACCTCATTCCTTTACCTCCTCATCAGTTGTCTTCTCCATTCTCCTGATTACTGTAGAGGTCCTCTGTGTTTTATTGGTGTAATTCATCTTCAGAATGGATAATTGTAATCATATACTGTGTCCAGAAATAACTTGTCTGATATATCCAATGATTGTATTTGTACAGGAAAAATAGCAGTAGTTCAAATTTCAATTTTGATCCCATTCATGCTGTGTCTGTCTTTGAGGTCATCTTATTCTTCTTAGGTGATATTTCAATATTGCTTTGTATTATCACTTAATTTCATCAGTACCCTCTGTTTTGTGCTAAGTCATTAATGCCAGTATGAAAACATTCTGCCCCAGGCATGATCCCTGGGTACCTAGCAGCTTCTTTCCGATTTCTAGCTCTAATTACTATCTTTTTTACTTTTGCTAAAATATTTACTGTACATCACGATATCAATACCTCTCCCCAATGCTGTAAAGAAAAAAAAACGGTTTGATTAAACATTCTTTTTTAAGAGTACTTGTTAATATAGAAAGCTAGGAATTTACTGACGAGACTGATTGAAGTTAATAGAGTGCTAGAACATCACATTCAGACCAGATCTGTCTGGTTTTAGTTAGATGCCAAATATATTCAATATCAATGTTAATTTTTACATTTTGTTTCTTTGCAAGAGGAAATTAATAAAAGCCTGCATCGTGAGTCTCTTTCCAACTGCCAGGATGGAAAGAGTAAAAGGTGCAAGAGAAAGTGATAGAGTGAGTAGTGAAGCATGAGAAGTAGAATTAAAGAGTAAGCTTGCCTTTGGGCTTCCACTAGAAAGAGACAGCCAGTAAGACAGAAATGGAACACATTTGCCTGCTGCAAACCAGGAGTCTGGTGGCTTCTTTAGAGATTTGTGTGGCCACCTGTTTTTTTCAGGCTTGTTAGGTGCTCAGTCATCTCTGCTGATGCTTTTTCCCTCCTCACTGTTTTAATTTATCACGTTGTGATGGGTTGGCCCTTGGCTGGGGACCAAACCACACACGCCCGCTCACACAGTCCCTGCCCCCACCCAATGATAGGGGAGAGAATTAAAGAGGTAAATGGCAAAGAGGACTCGAGGGTTAACTCTGCTCTGCTTAACCCACGACACACGTCTTCCATCATTTCAAACTATGTTTTTGAGAAGCTGATGAGAGATGTTTTCCACCTTTATTTCTTCCACTCCGCCACTGGGCCTCCAGGATTTTCTCCCTCCCTCCCATCTTCTTATACTGCTGCTTCTGCTTGCCTTGCAGACAGCATGTCTCCCATTCTGCTGCATAGTAGCAACTGCCAGCTGTTAGATTGTAACTGCATTGCCAAGTTGTGTTCACAGCAGTACCAAAGAGCACAGAAATGAAAGTACTGGTAGCTCTATATACAGATATTCTCACCAGTCACTCCTACCTGTGGAACTAAAGCTGTTGTAGGAACAACTGGAAATTTTACTAACACAAGGCTCTCCAGCCCTAACTACATGATATCCCAGATTCTGAACGCAGCCCTTGAGTGCCATCAGAATGCACTTATCAACTAATCAACTGACCATGACTTTGTAATGCTATAGCAAGAAGAAACAATAAATTAATCCTGCTTGAAATTCATTAGATAAAAATGGAAATGTGGAACCACCCATTTACATCAAAAATATTTTCAAAATATGTATGTATTTAGGAAATTATTCTAATCCATCTCTTGCAGTTGTTGAAATAAGGGATGAGTGTATCCCATTTACCGTCGACTAATTAGAACAAATTATCATCTGTTTGACCTGTGAGCGGAGTTGCTTCTAACATGCAACTGGAAAAGCTGTCCATTCTACACCCACAGTTTTACTGTGTTTTGCCGTAGACAGTACCTGGAAAGAATGGTTGTAAATGTCACGGGGAAGGACTGATGGGAAGGGAGACTGTAATGAAATGGACACTTTTTCTTTCAGAAATGTGTCAAAGACACATGGAGACAGAGGAAACTAGGAAAACTAAGAAGGCCACATATACTAGTTCATAACCATGCCAATTTAAAATACGACTTTGAAATACAAATTTGTATGCATTTTGATTGAAATTCATCACTGCTGTAATTATATTTATTTGAATAAATAAAGGACTAGGGAATCAATTCAGAAAGAATTCTGTGGTTCAGTGGAGCATCGAGGGGCTGTACACTGCATTAAAGTTTCTTTTTTTGTTTTTGCTTTTTAAAGCACTAAAACAAAAGTAGATCAGTAGAATGGGAAGTTTATTTTACAGGTGATTTACACTGCTCATACAGCTGCACAATATTTGTGTGCCTCGCTATTTGTTTATTCTATATAATGAAAACCTACTAAAGTCTCAGATTGTTAAAAAATAGGAAGACACTTCAGTTTAATTGTAATACAAATTATTCACTGTGTGTTTCTCGTAAAGTTTTCCAGTGGGGGATAAAAGAAGCATGCAGGGTTGTGTCAACACTGAGTGTTAATCATGATTCAAGAACCCAGTCTAATGTTAACTAAAAATCACAACAATACAAAACAAACCTAGATTTGCTGAGATACAGAAGACACTGACAGAGATGGAAGTCACTCCTACAATCTTGGTTAGCTGTACAATACCAAAGTCAGAGGTATTTCTATCGACTCTGTAGATGATTAAGCGTGTTCTTCCAAAGATTTGCTTCAGATGTTGTTATTATGTTACATTTGATTTTTTTAAAGGGGTAGAATATCAAATATGGATTTAAAAAAATTCATATTCATACAGATGCCAATCAGTTAACTTCTGTCTCCATAAAGCTGCATGCCAGATTTAAAATTATTCTCCGGGGAACTCCTTTTAAGTTAAATTCCGTAGTTTCATATATATGTTTTATGACAGCTTCATATAGGCCCAGTTACTTTGCCTTTATAAAAAAATGAATACAGTCTTTACTTTGTGCACACTCTGTACTGTTTATTTTAAAGTCAGATTGAATGTAATATATTAAAAACACTTTAATCATTTAGCTATAAGAATTCACTCAATAGATTTTTTCCTCTCTTTTTAATAGGACTTTCTGAACAGAGTTCTTTTGATCTTCTTGACTGCTTTCTGTATTGTAAGTCTAATCCTATATTTAAACATTTTCCTACATTTCATCAAACACTCTGATTTAAATTTTCCTTAATCTAGCTAGTCATATTAATCTACTCCTTCACATTGTAGAGTATGTCATTTCCTTTAAAAATAAATAAAAATAAAAATGGTTAATGAAAATGGCTGCTACAACGTATTTGAAAATACTCCACAATTTAGCATCACAAAAAGTGAACATTTAAGGATTCTGCTTCTAAATGCCACCCTAATTAAAGGAACTGTTCCTTTTAAATGCACTTTTTTCACATGCATAAGAGGCCTTATTCAAATGAAGGGGAAGACCTTTCACATACATGAAGCTATAATAGAGAGCTTAGCATAACTTCACCTGATTTTCAATGCAAATGGCAGAGGAGAAGTTAGTGTGTTGATGCAGATTATGGTTTATCCTTCTCACACACCACAGAATTCTTCACGCTCTGGAAATATTTTGCTTATCAGTGAGAAGCAATGATCAACACCTCGCACCCCCAATCCCAGAGAGACTTGGAAAGTAAGATCATCAATATTCAGATATAGTCAGATTCTCACGGTTCCAGACTATTAATTTGCTCCTAAACTGAGGGTTTACTGTACAATTTGCAATATAAACATTTTACTGCTACATATCAAATATCAAATAGAGTCATTAAAAGACAACTTAACAATGTTATGTTGGCGAAAAGCAGCAATCGGTATTTAAATGCATTATATGCAGGGACACTGTTCCTTTTACTCTTCATTGAAAAAATTTATTACTTTAATTTTCTCTGTACAAAAATCACAACGTAGGAAGATATTTCTACGCCTGGTAGGGCAGATCTTCTCAAATTAGGCTTAACAAGTGCATATATTGTTCACAACCCTTTAGTCAGCTTCTATATTCGCTTTCTACAAAAGCTTGAAGTCACTGTTCATGTCACACACAGGTTCTCCTTCCTCTGTAAACAGGCACTATCTATTACACAATAGAGGAAAGTGATGAGACGCGAAACCACACCAAGAATCACAGCTCAGAACCAAATTAATTGATGCTAACACTACCTTGGACTAGCGTCTCTGACTGCTCAGGAGCAGTGTTAAACTTGAAGAGGAGAAGTATATGTTTGGTGTGCAATTTTCGTGAGGTTTCCTGACCATCTTGCTGGACTCGGATAGCTCTAGCTGTCCTTCAAAAGAAGTGAAAAAGAAAAAAGGAAAGAAAAGGAAAACTAAAAAGAAAACTGAAACAAAAAAAAACCCCTCTCTCCTCACTATTCAGGCCAAAAATTTTCCCCATTCTGTTGGTGTCAATCTTCTGTAGAATAAAGTGGCAGGATTTGAGTTAGATGTTTGCTTAGGACATCGTACTTCATGAAATTTAACAAGGCCAAGTGCAAGGTCCTGCATGTGGGTCGAGGCAATCCCAAGCACAAATACAGGCTGGGTGGAGAGTGGTTAGAGAGCAGCTCTGAGGAGGAGGACTTGGGGGTATTGGCGGATGAGAAGCTCAACATGAGCCGGCAGTGTGCACTTGCTGTGCAGAAAGCCAACCGTGTCCTGGGCTGCATCAAGAGAAGCATCAGCAGCAGGTCAAGGGAGGTGATTCTCCCCCTCTACTCTGCTCTCGTGAGACCCCACCTGGAGTACTGTGCTCAGATGTGGGGCCCCCAACACAAAAAAGACATGGACCTGTTGGAGAGAGTCCAGAGGAGAGCCACAAAATTAATCAGAGGGCTGGAGCACCTCCCCTATGAGGACAGGCTGAGAGAGTTGGGGTTGTTCAGCCTGGAGAAGAGAAGGCTCTGAGGAGACTTAATAGCAGCCTTCCAGTACCTGAAGGGGTCTACAGGAGAGATGGGGAGGCACTCTTTGTCAGGGAGTGCAGTGGGAGAACAAGTGGTAACGGGTATAAGCTAAAAGAGGGTAAATTTAGACTAGATATTAGGAAGAAATTTTTCACTATGAGGGTGGTGAGACACTGGAACAGGTTGCCCAGGGAGGTTGTGGATGCCCCATCCCTGGAGGGGTTCAAGGCCAGGCTGGATGAGGCTTTGAGCAGCCTGGTCTGGTGGAGGGTGTCCCTGCTCATGGCAGGGGGGTTGGAACTTTATGATCTTTAAGGTCCTTTCCAACCCAAACCATTCTATGATTCTATGATTCTATGATCATAGTGATGACATTGCCATTTCTAGCATTTATTGAGGTGTAACTCCCAAGAGAGGGAAGTCTTTTAAGAAATTAATAATGGAAATGTTTCTGCAACAGATTCCTGACATGCTTCCCCTTTAGCTTTGTTTGTAGTGATGGGCTGACATAAGGGATAATTATCAAGTACTGATAAACCCGTTACACGTGGATATCTTATAGCCTGTCACCAAGATCTTCCAGCTGCATACCAAGTCATTCTGTGAGCTATTTTACCTCTTTCAAGCTGTCCCAAAAGACAAAGCTGGGACTTGGCAATAACTAGAGAAAAGAGGACACAGTTTGCCCAGTTCCTCCAGAATGTGAAAAACAGACTGCTGGTCTTCAAAAGTTTGAAACAAAATACTCCAAGACTTTAAGGATAGTTATAAAAAACATAGAATTTGAAATGAATCGAAGCAGGGCTCTATGTGCTCTGCTTGAAAAGCAGACATTTTGTTTAGTCAGCAATTTAAATGAGGAGAAAATTGTTTAGTCAACAATTTTCAAAGTGGCTGTATTTCTGATAATCCTGAGTTTGGCTCAGAAGTGGTCCAGAAGAGCTCTGACTTGTAATTTTCCATATTCAGTAAAGGTCATGGGGACAGTATTTTCTGTAGTGGAGGCATAAAGAAGTCAATTAATATTCACTTAACGTTCTTGGCTAAGAGGGGAGGTCCCAGAAGACTGGGAACTTGCCAATGTGACAGCGTCTCCAAGAAGGGCCATAAGGAGGACCCAGGGAACTACAGGCCTGTCAGCCTGACCTCGGTACTAAGGAAGATTATGCAACAGCTCATCTTGAGTGTGCTCACATGGCATGTACAGGACACCCAGGGGATCAAGCCCAGCCAGCATGGGCTCATGAAAGGAAGGTCATGTTTGATCAATCTGATCACCTTCTATGACCAGGTGACCCGCCTAGTGGATGAGGGAAAGGCCGTGGATGTCATCTAATTGGACTTCAGCAAGGCCTTCGACACCGTGTCCCACAGCATTCTCCTAGAAAAGCCAGTGGGTCACGGCTTAGACAGGAACACCCTTTGCTGGATAAAAAACTGGCTGGATGGATGAGCCCAGAGAGTCGTGGTGAACAGAGTTAAGTCCAGGTGGCGGCCGGTCACCAGTGGTGTTCCCCAGGGATGGGTTTTGGGGCCTGTCCTGTTTAACATCTTTATCAATGACCTGGAAGAGGGGATTGAGTGCTCCCTCAGTAAGTTTGCTGATGATACCAAACTGAGTGGGTGTGTTGATCTCCTTGAGGGTAGGGAGGCTTTGCAGAGGGATCTGGACAGGCTGGACCCATGGGCTGAGGCCAATTGTAGGAGGTTCAATAAAGCCAAGTGCCGGGTCCTGCACTTTGGTGACAACAACCCCCTGCAATGCTACAGGCTTGGGGCAGAGTGACTGGAAAGCTGCCCAGCAGAGAGGGACCTGGGGGTGTTGGTTGACAGCCAGCTGAACATGAGCCAGCAGTGTGTCCAGGTGGCCCAGAAGGCCAATGGCATCCTGGCCTGTATCAGCAATAGTGTGGCCAGCAGGACTAGGGAAGTGATTGTGCCCCTGTACTCGGCACTGGTGAGGCCGCACCTTGAATCCTGTGTTCAGTTTTGGGCCCCTCACCACAAGGACATTGAGGTGCTGGAGCAGGTCCAGAGAAGGGCAACGAAGCTGGTGAAGGGTCTGGAACACAGGTCTTATAAGGAGCGTCTGAGTGGACAGGGGTTGTTTAGACTAGAGAAGAGGAGGCTGAGAGGAGACCTTTTCACTCTCTACAACTACGTAAAAGAAGGCTGCAGTGAGACAGGTGCTGGCCTCTTCTCTGAAGTAACAAGTAATAGGACGAAAGGAAACGGCCTCAAATTGCACCAGGGGAGGTTTAGGCTGGATATTAGAAAAAGTTTCATCCCTGAAAGAGTGATCAAACATTGGAACAGGCTGCCCAGGGAAGTGGTGGAGTCACCATCCCTGGAGGTGTTCAAGAAACATGTAGATGTGGTGCTTAGGGACATGGTTTAGTGAGTTAGGTGGTGTTGGGTTGGACTTGATGATCCTTGAGGTCTTTTCCAACCTTAATGATTCTGTGATTCTTTTTTTTACACTTTTACATCTCAGGTGCATCAAACACGTGTCTAGTAGATCATGATACGGTGTCCACTAGAATAAAGACCAGGCATGTTGACTTTTCCCCTACACCTGCCTGAACCTAACACTGCAGAGGTTCTTTCAATTAGAGACCTTGCTGTTATGCTTTGGGCCTTTGCCACGGTAAGACTGGATTCCTGTGCTTCCATACTATGCTAAATTATACAGTTTCAGCTTTCGGAAGGTAGAGGTGGCTTCATTACACAGCAATCTCCTTGGTGGGAAATTTGTTTTACTGAAATCACATCATCGCATCCCCTAAATGCCTGGAATGCCTCTGGATTTCCAGACACCATCAAAATGTTGGTTGCCTTTGTCCTACAAAAAAAAAAAAAAAGTGAGATTTTTCTAACTCACTTGCTCCAGTAAACCGTGCTGACTCTGAAGACATTGAGAGGAAAATTAGACCACTGATGAGCTTTTCCGAAAATCCTTCTCTAGATAACACAGTGTCTACAAGGTGTTTGTAATATGTCCTCACACATTTTTAATATGAGGTTCCAGAAGCAGAATAGTCTCCCTAAAACCTAAAGCTTCTCCCAAAACCGACTGGAGATTATAATTTGCCCACACAGCTAAAGAACGCAGTTTTTGTGGGAAATGTCTTGTTCATACAGGTTACATATAAAGTGTTCAGCAGTTTTTCATGCTGGTTCACTTTTTTTGTGCTGACATCTTTTACAATGTGTGTAAAAATAGATCTGAAGTAGCAGATCCGCCTTCTATTTCACATCTAATCAATGATAAATTTAACATAGCTTCACAAATTTCCTAGACTCCAGCTGAGATCAGAATAGGATGAAAATTAACTCACTGAAAGACAGTGTTGAGAATACCTTTTGGTTGATTTAAATACCCAGAGAAACAGCTCTGGATATCAGAGAAGCAATCTCTGGCTCAGCTAATTGGATTAGATCTTTTTAATGGTACTATGTATATTAAAACTGACAAAGACTCTTTAAAAAATTTCATGCCCTTCTATAAATCCTTAGAAATGCAACGCAAAACACTGATGTTATGTCAGGTAATAGGGCAACACGGCTAAGATCAATGTCTCAGCAATTTTCTCCCAAGAGAAGGAAGAGCAGAACATGACCTTTTAATTTTGCAATTTTCTTTACATGTGCTGGACTTGTTTCTAGAAGAAATGCTATGACTGCTTCATGTATGACCAAGCAAGCACTTGAAATAAATGCTAAAATATTTCTATCTCAAATCATTAGGAGAAGGTGCAAAGAGTCTTAAAAATGTATCATTTTTGAGTCAGCTAAGAGGATTTTCTGTGAGCATTAAAAACGTTGCACAAACCCGACTCAAATGATCATCTTCATTCTTTGCCTTACTTGCAAATGTCATCAATTCTTTTCAGGAGACCTGTGAACTCTTCAGCTGACGTCCCGGTACATGAGTTATAAAGGAAATTATTTTGATCATTCTCTTTCAAAACATAAGAAAATACAGTATAACACACATACAAACATGAAACTCAAAATTTCCCAAGTTTTCACTTGCCAAAAGGAATGATTAGAGTTCTGAACAACACAGGGTAATAGAGCATAAAAGACCTGAGGATTTACAAAGGGGTCCCTGAGATAAGCATCTAAAACCCAGAGTACAGTACCTAAGCTTCCCACTCAGTGAATGGAAACTAGATACTTGAGAAAAACGATCCTTAAATCCCAGCCAAAACCAGCATTTTACACAGTTGTCTCTCTTAACTCCTATGATTTTGCAGAGATTGAGCACCTGGTTCAGGGTTGCAAGCTTCTCTCTTTGGGTATGATCGAAGGTCTGAGTCCTGCCCTGAGGTCACATACACCATGACCATCTGTTAAAATATGCAAGGACAGGCCTAGGCACAAGTCTGGAAGATAATTTTTATAGACAAAACACTAGAGTTCATATGTATGACATCACCATCCATTCACAAGCACTCCAGGAAAATTCTTTCAGTGAGGTAAGATGCTGTTGCACTGCTTGCTTTCCACTTCCCTGAGAAGTGGGCTGTGAAATGTTGCTATGCTTTACACAAGCAATATTATTCTGTAGTTCTCAGGCACGGTGTTTATTGTACCTTACTTAAAAGAGAAATGCTGTATCTCAAAGTAATACAGATACATTGCAACTATAGGATAGTATTCACTGACTCTGGGATTTTCCTTCAGGAATTTCCTCAAATCCACATACTGTTCTTAGCGCAGCATTCTACATTTGGATTTTCAATTTAGCTGAAGGGTGTATAAAAACTTGTGTAGCCCCAAAGCTCACAGTTGACCACACAGTAAAGACAACCCAGGAATATCAGTTATCCTTGTCAACTGTAATTTACACTTGCTAAACTACCTGGCAGATCTCCTTGTTCCAGATGCTGTAATAGGAATAACATACATGGCAAAATAAAAAATTACTTTTAATAATATGTGCTTTCATTCTGACGGAATGCCAAAAAGGCTTAGAAGTTACACAGAAGAATCTGTTCGAATACCATCTGTAGAGTCCCTCATAGTCAAACAGACCTAAGAAAACAGAAGAAAAAAAAAAGGTGGTTAAATAGACAGAGCTCTGAAATAGTTTTGGAATTGCCATTGCTTTTAGTGTCCTATCATTCCCCTGTTTTTCTGTATTAATCTCTATGCTTGTCCTTAGCTCAGTTTGCACACCATTAGGGTAAGAACAGTGATGTTGCTCTATGTTTCCCCAGCACAATGGGAACAAGCATGTTATGTTCCTCACACTGCAAGATCCAGATTAAATAACAAACCAGCTTAGCACGCAGCTTGATGAACTGTCCTCTCTAGCAGCAGGAAGGGTATGCTTTTCTATATGCTTCTGACATGGCTTCAGTACTGTTTTACAAAGAAGAGATGTCTTTAAGTATCCTGAATTTCTCTGGAAATTTTCTTGCCCATGTCCTGATCAGACATGTTCTGGCCAAGCCTGTGAGAAGTAAAGGAACTTTAACCACAGGGTATATAGCTGGGAGCAGATTTAGACAATGACTCCTGGAGATTTATTACTAACAAGGCAGATGTATCAGCAAGACTGAGTGATTCCTCAGCCATGGAATTTAACTCTTGTTACTAACATGTGTTCTGGAGTGTCAGCTTTCAATTTGGAAATGTGTTCTTAGCCCTTACAGTGCGGTCTAGAAAACCAGTTGCAAATCTGTGGTATTTTCCATTTTGCTAACAGCAAACACTCATATTATTTCATGTCTCCCTGCTTCTCAGAGTTGTCTCTGGCTGTTGCTGTTTCCTATCCCCTTTTTCCCACAAGAGGGAGTGAATTTTTATTACACAGCTGGTATTTCCAACACTGTTGGTCCAAGAGTAGGACGATGGTATGGAAGGATGTTGACAAGTGACTATGGAAGTAGTTGAAATTAATGGCATATGAGAAGAGCTGCAGAAAAAAAAAAAAAAAA
>WKFP01015081.1:623203-693979 GCA_011057875.1 Pterocles orientalis
AGAAAAACTGCAAAAAAAAAAAAAAAAAAGAAAAAAAAAGAAAAGAAAGCAAAACCAACATTGAAAAATTGTGAGTAAAGTGGAATGTAGAGACAGGTCCTAAGGTGGTTCTCCTTAACAGTATTTTAGGTCCTAACGTCTTCTTAAAGCGTGAGAATGTTAGAGATCCAGAATCCCCACTTTTTCAAGTAATAGCAATGGAAATAATCAAGTATTTTGCACGAGGTGCACATATTCAAGTCAAAGACATCACTGCACACATGCTTAAAAAATGGAAAAAAGAATGGAGTTGTAAGCTGTTTCAATGACGAATTAACGTTGTCATGGAACTTAGCACACCTACTATAGGGTACATAGTGTTCTGACCATCAAAATGATGGTCATGAAGATCCTAATATTCACGTTATAAAGTTTTAGTTCTTCACATGACAGCAAAGCAGCTCTGGATTAAAAATTTAGAAAGACTACACTTCTCCCCACTCTTACGCAGTCTTAATTAATTATTGCAGCTGCAGTGGTTGGCACTAATACGTACTCGTAGGCCCATCGGAGTCAATAAAACTCGCAAGGCCAAAGAGTACCTCACAACAAATCTTTTTCCAAGATTGGGGCCTGGAACTGTTTTGAAGCATAGCAGCTGTGTGAACATTATAATTAGAGCATGTCCTCATTCTGCGGTCAAATTCAAACAAATATATATCCTCATCTTGACTGGGCCTGTCCGTACAAGTGAACACGCCAACTTCAAATCATTTGTCAATTAAGGCATATATACACCAGCAACTTTAGCTCACTTTAGACATCTAACTAAGGTTATAATTCAGATTCCTGAAATTTAGGGACCTAAATGACCTGTCATCAATAGAGAGAGGCAAGTGTCTTGGGCAGGGGGGAGGTGATTCAAAGCAGCTGCACTGCTTTTTTTAAATTCAGTGATATACCAAAACTGGCCTGATTTCCTACACTTTTTTCAAGGCCCGTCCAACCTCAAGCAAGACAGAGACTCAGGAAAACTTATTTTAGAAGAGGAGAAGGGGAGAATGCTCTCTGAGAATTATAATAATTCATTATGAAGATTTAGAATAAAGCTACTTAGAAGAATAGGAAAATAACAGTGAAATTTTGAATTTGAAAAAGAACATTATTAACCACACAGAATAAAATAAGATACAAAAAATCTTCCAAAACAGCTAGCTATTTCTAAATTTTTCACTTTGAAATATTAAAAAAAATGCACCATTTAACTATATACGTTTGTTTTTACAGACTTCAGAAAAAAATATTTACACAAGAAACTTTTCTACTTATCAGGGAATCATGAACAACATTCAAGGAACTACAGAAATGTATTAGGTAAATCTAATTTTTGAACCAGGGATGCTGGTTGCAGTTGGAAAAAAGTGGGCCTTGTTAACTGTGTATTGCATGGAAACAGAGGCCTTATTGCTGAGCAAACAATGCTGAAGACACACATGCACATCCACACTTCAAGCATGAATAATTTCAGGACAGGGTATCTCATGACCGTGAAGCACCGAGAGACTGATGAGAGATCAGAAGAGTACTGAGCATCCTGATTTCTGGAGATGAATGGAGACTGTGAAGCTTGTAGAGCTTGGGTGTTAGGTATTCCTCTGCTAGAGGGCAGGGCTTGGGCTCTAGTCCCTGCTTGCCTAACACAGCACACTCCACCAGAGTGCCCCGTCTATCCCACAAGAATCTCCTATCCACTCCGCTGCATCTTTCTGGAAACAGGGATGGTTATCCCATCAGCCAGCTCTGCCGGAATGACTGAAAAGTTTTTTTAGCTTGATAGGCTTTCAGCAGACTGGTCCTCCTTCTCTCCTTTTCCCTCTTCCACCCTTCCACCTAGAGCAGCACCTGGATTGCATGGAATGGATGCAGTTTTTTACTTCATCTCCTGCTACTCTCTCCTCCATACCAGCCACCCACAGTGACAGGTACAGGAGGGGATAGGTTTCTTGGTGATAGCTGTTGCTGATGGTGTGAAAAGGCAAATGGCTATTTCTCTGAAAAGGCACACGGTGTTTCCACACACTGAAGCTGCCAAGGCTGGATGATCCTAGCCTAAGGCACAAACTGTATTAGAAACCATTTTAGATTTCGGAGTTCCTTTCTCTGGATGTCTCAGCACTAATTGGGAGTAGCATCTTCTTGTTGTCTCTCCTTATCCCACTTTCCTAGGCCAGACTTATCCTATCAGAAAGTTTGTGGTATGGATTTTGTGTCCCTATAGACCAGGGAAGGAACTGGACAGAAAGTATATGCTAAGGTCTGTCCTCCTCTTTAGCATCTTTTTTTCTACAAGTCTATGCATTGACAAGATGGAAACCACAGAAATATTCAGTCTGGGTCTTGCAGGTCTGAGGTACCTGCTCTAGAGAGGAGCAGATATTCAATCTCTGTGTTTTCTGCACACTAACTCAAGCCATCTCCTACTACAGTCCATAGGCTTTCCCTATTGCGCTCTGAAAGCAGATAAAATTCTCCATCGATTAGGTAGGGGATATATATATCAAAATCTCACTGAGATGCCTACAGCTGCCCATTGAGACATCTAAGTTGGTATTTCAGGACAAAGGCAATCATCTCCATCCTCTATATTGATATTGTACTACCATCCCCTGAAAAGCTAGGAAGGAACATAATGGTACAGAGTCTGTGTCATGGAATAGCTTCATCTCCTGATAGGAACATGACAAGAACACACCAGTTTCAAGTCTTGATTTCCCTACTTTGGAATATAAACTCACACTTCCATCTTCTATCTTCCACATCATGGGCAAGTACAATAACCACTGCTCTACAAAGTCAGGCTTTTCTTCTTTCTCAGCTTTTCTTGCTGATGCTATTCCGCTTCACATAAATAATTAAATATTACTGTTAAATAATAAATATTCAATAAATGGGCCAGAGAGAGAGAAGGAGAAATACTGGCACTAAGATTTTTCTCATAACATTTTCGCACCTTTTATTGGGTTTTTCGGGGGAATACCTCATTTTTGTCTCCATTTCAAGAAAAAAATCATAATAAGAAATTTTGATATTTTTTCCTGCCATCTGTATCATAAGTTCACAAAACTGAACATGAGTACATATGGATTTAAACATTGATAATTTTTCAAATCTCAGGCAGTAAATGCTAGAAACTATCCAAATCAATTACAATACAGACAAAAACTGCAGGGGTAGGTCATAGTCATAACTCATAGTTTTGCCTTTTTGACAGGTGACACAATTTATGAGAGGGTTTTCTCTTCTATGTGCACATCAACATGTATTCAGACAGCTGTCTAAACAGGAGGTGTATTGAAATCATCCAAATACAAAGTAATGTTAAGCTCCTGGAACAGCTGTTGAAGTGGGAAATGTTTGCAAGCCACTGCTTATCTTTTATCCCTGAGCATTCTTCTGTTTTCAGAATGTTTTTCTCACTCAAAAAAACAATCATAACAAAGTAAGAAATAGTATGTTTGTTACCACCACTTGAATGGATAAATATCAAACGTGAGGTCAGATTTTGAGCAATCTATACAAGAAGGACTTGAAAACTACGGAAATTAAACACCAGATACTAAGGGATAGATTTTAGTGAAACAGTCCCCAGATGCAACTTTATTTTCAGAGATCCCTCCTCCTAGCAGTGTAAGCCACAGGTCTGCACACTGTCTTTCTGTAGTTATTATAATGAAACATTTTTATCATGCAAATTTCAGAATATTCAAAAGATAAAATTTGAACTGGTTATTTCAGAATTAGTTACTAGTCATATATTTAACAATATACTTCAAACGTAACAGCTGCATGAAACTTTACGTACATTATATTCAAAACTTATTTCATTACTCTAAGTGGTTTCACTGTTCTAGCTTGGTTTTAGTCCTTGGACATCTTTATTGTAACTTTAATTTGCAAAGTGTGCTATTCATTGTAAACTGAGACTAGGAAAAGGTAGTTTGGGCATTTCTTCTACCCTTTTTTTCCCCCTTAGCATTTAAGACTAAACAAATGTTTTTTAGTAATTTCTAGCTGGTGAGTTTTACTTTGTGGGATAAACTTCCAGTAGTGTTATGCTGCTAAAATGCAAATTCTATTTTAAAATTATAAAAATAGGTTGATGTAGCTTTATTACAACATGCAGTCCTGCAGACCTGTCCTTCATAGCACTTGTAAAGAAAATATTAATCTAGAGATGGGCTGGTGTGATGGATGAACTAGTTGCATGAGACAGTGATGCTATGAAATAACGTTTGAAGGTTATTCAAGACCAAGTTTGGTGTTACTAAGATGCAGCCAGCTGTTTTGAAGATGTATTTGCCATTTTGTGCTGAGAATTCACAGATGCTGGTTTTGAACTGGGATGGCGTTCCCTGCCCTACAACCACAAAATAAGTCTGTTCTAGTTTTGGCTCCAATCCATTGTCAAAGATTATACGACAGGTTTGGATTCGAGTCCACCTCTCTTCCTCAGAATCTAAAGGCGTTAAGATAGGAAGTTTTGTTTTCCATATATCCCTCTATAAAAATATGCCTCTGAATTAAAACAAAAAACTTGCTCCTCAACACAAAGGTTATGACAGCGTGTATTAATGGGTAAAATAAATACATTTTCCCAACAAGACAAATTATGCACCAATATTCAGTATACCTGGAAAGGTCAGCACAGAACTCGTCTGGGAGCAGAACCAATAAATTATTTGTGTGATAAAAGCAATGTGTTGCCTAGAA
Source organism: Pterocles orientalis (assembly GCA_011057875.1). Lineage (NCBI taxonomy): Eukaryota > Metazoa > Chordata > Aves > Pterocliformes > Pteroclidae > Pterocles > Pterocles orientalis. Next base: position 627,953 of record WKFP01015081.1, read on the forward strand.
CAAAATGCACTGTGTTTTTTAACTCTGACAATTTATTTTTCTTATAAATAAAACATTATCCATGGTAAAACAATGTAGTGTGCAGTGAGCAGAAATAATCTACAATTTTTAGCATGCTCTTTAACAATGGTGTGAGTAACAGTGAAACAAGTTCAGCAGTAGATGGAGACTAAGAGCTGGCTCTACAGGTAGGGAGGAAGAACTGTGGTTATAATGTTTCTAAAAATATTACAGTACAAGCTGGTCTTGTTGTGTGCAGCTGTATGGAGTGAAATTCATAATCACAAGGAGGTTTGTATATTCTTCCTGCCCAAAGTTTCCATTTGCCTTTTTTTTCTTTCAGTGTCTTGCATGTGTCCTGAAATTTGTCTTCAAAATCCTTTAAAAACTTTTTAAAAAATTCCTTTAATTTATAGTGCATATTTCTTTCACTCTATATTATAGTCAGAAAAATGTGTTTTCAGAAATGTCAATTTTCAAAAACATTTTGGAAATCTTTGTGTTTCTAGTCAATATGAAAGAAGCATTTAGGTCATACCATGCAAGTCTATACTAACTAGCACATCCTGCTCTCTTCCCCCCAAGCAAAGCCACTGTAGAGCCTTCATTGACTGAAACCTGATGGACCCTCCTGTAAGTATCCAGATGGAACTAGGGAAATACCAGCTGCAATTTTTTTTTACATGCAAGCTCTGTCCCATGGTATTCCAGCTCTGTCACTTCAATATTTATAGATGACAAGAACACATTGAAGTGCCTTTCTTTAAACACTTAGTTACGAGTCTTTTTATTTTGGCTTCAACAGATGACCTAAAACTCAAGGATGTGCTGTTACTTTTCTGTCAGGATGTGAATTACCTCACCTTATCTGTGATGCTCATAAAACACTGGCAAGACAAAGTGTGATAAGTTATGACTAATGTTGACTCAGCTAAGAGACAGTTGTTCTTCTGTTACCTTGTTGTTTTTTTCTTTCTGAATTCTGAACTTCAGTTCTCTCTTCTCTTTTCCCTCTCTGTTTTTCATGCTTTTTTTTTCTCCAAATAGAGTGTAAACCTTGAGTGGATAATTGTTAGGAGAGATACATACAGTATGTGCCTTTCGTACAATGCTATATCATATATAATCACCGATGTGTTTTTCATGTGGTTTTTTTTAATAAACTGTCTGATGATATAATTGTTTGTTTCTTAAAAAAAAATAATCTGTGAATGTATTTGTGAGTTACACATTGTCCAGAGGTGAGAACTTTAATAGTTTTAACTCCTCATATTTCCCTAGCTGTGGCAGGGTATGAGGGGAGATTCTCTAGGCTGTGGATTGAAGTCCCTGATTTTATCTTGAAGCCTGTGTTCAGTTCTGATTCAGATTCCACCATAGTCACCTGTAAGCATGAAAACTTATTTACTTGTATTTAGCAAAACATAGAAATCTCCTGAACTTCTACTGCCTTTTGGAACCAATGACTTAAAGAAACACAGAAAAGGTGATGGCATAGGTGCACAATTTGCTCATACCATGTAGCATTTATCTGTTCTACGTCCAAGCTAGTCACTAAACTCCAGTTACGTTCAGTAGAGAGGGTCAATCACCTCTTTTAAGGAAAGCCTAGAAAACTAGTCAGATGTAATATCTGTAATGTAGATGTGGAAATGCAGATAACCTGGATCCAATAGCCATCTTCTATAGAACTGAGAGCAGAATAAAACTTGAATTTTACTCAGTGGATTGGTACCACAGCTGCTCGGATGGGGACACACTTTCCCGTGCTATCCCCAAGATTAAAATGGTTTTCACAGTTACCTGTGGTACATCAGCCACAGGACAGCCAAGGTGTAAGCTTCTCTGTGTCCAACCTGTTTTCTTGTATCTCCTGTCTGGCTTGGAAGATGAAAACATGGGGAAACATGACATCACTGGTAGATGTTGCTATAAGTACTTGAAGACAATGTGCCAATTATCCATGCAACTGAGTTAAATTACAAGGATCAAAATATTTTTGCATGAAACCTAGAAGTTTCTGGTAATTCTAAAGATAAATGGAACTACTGAAATCACAACCATTTATTTCTCCTTTACTCTTTTCCTACTTTGTTCATCCTCTGAAGAGTGCTGAAATTTCCAGGAAATTAGTGAAACTTCTCATGTATGTAAGAGGTAAGGTTCTGAAAACATCAACTGCAATGAAGAGTGTCAGTGGAGAAAAATTTTTCACCTTATATTTTACACTAAATCTGACTAAAGAACCTATCAAGAGACTTAGCAAATCATCATGTCTTACTGTAAAGTAATCTACAGTTGCACTTGCAGGCAGGCATCAGCAGGCTCAAAACCCATTACAGCCAAAGATAACAACATTAACTTAATCCTGACAGGCAAAATACTCTAGTCAATACAGTTGCAGGTATGGTGTGTTGAAATATCCAACTGCAAACAATCTTGAGAAAGGTCAGTGCAGCACAAGTGTTTAACAATACAAGTGTTCCAGTCTGGTCTTTTAGAAAAAGGTTATCACCAATGTTCAAATCAGAGAAATTCACACAGAATCATTGCCTTTGAAGTTTTTGTAACACCGAGTTTTCATCACAACCACAAGCAGTAGTATTCATGTATCACAAAGCCTTTGTTTAAAAACCTGATTAGAAAATGCATCCAGGTCCAAAAGGTGTGCAGAGTAGTCAACCTTTTATTTACATTTTTACATTTTCTAATCTCTCTGTCCCTGATATCTGGATTACAAGGAAAGTTAGGCAAATATCTGAACATTTGCACTACTTCCAAGCCCCTATTCCCTATAGCTCTAGCAGTTCCTAGATAGTCTTCTGTTTACACAAGATCCTTTGATTTATGTTAATAGTCAAGCTAGAAGATCTGTGACTTGCCAGAGTGTGCAAACAGAGTATAAAATAAAGCTTTGCTGAATTCCTCTTTCAGAGGGACAAGCATCTGTACGGGAATCAAGTACTAAGAATAAAATTTAACTATAAAAGAAGTAGGTGCAATTAGCAAAATTTCAAGAAAGAGAAGGAAAAGAACTCCTGAAATATAAATGTTTTGCCTCAAATACATCCTTGTTTCAGTTAAATTACATCTCTTTTTGGTTTAGATATTCGCAGTAAGCCTCTGATGTTAACGTAGAAATAAAGCAACCTTTATAGTATCTGTTAACTTTATGGGGCTGTTACCTAATGCCAAGTTACTGAGGTCCCAGCTTCTAGTTATATGTGTATTTTTTCAGACTAGCTAATATAAATCACATATTTGTTAACGCTAGTATTTGCAAGGCAACGTTAGGCCAGGAAGCTTATTCCTACTATTATTTTATGTTCAGATTTGCTAAGAAAATTGCTACTATAATTATTAGACTTTGAGACCTCATTTCTCTAGTGAATTCAGTCATGTAAGGGATAAACACAAGAAAAAAACACCAAAAACCTAAGAGTCCAGGACTAGATTTCTCCAGCATTTTCCAGTAAACTAATGTTTATTATACTCTAGTAACGGGTTAACACTTCACGTGAAGAGTAACATGCACAGTTAGTTAGGGAGAGTTATCAAATTACTCTTTGCTGTGGGGGAACAGTTATTATTACAGCAATAACTGGTGTGTTACTGTGTCATGACTCAGTTTCTGGGAGAGAACTGATGCTTCTCAGGGAGGGACAGTCTAGAAGGTTAAAGCAACCATGCTTCATTAAACAAATGCATACCAGTAGATCAAGTGCCAATAATGACATAACTGACATACAGCAGAAGAGGTCTGCAGTAGTGCTCTCACCTTGTTTCTACCAGCACGTGTCCTTGTGCTTGCCTGTACTGAGGCTCAGCATGAGCAAGGGGAAGAAAACAAACGATGCCTTTATAGGGAGAGATGGGCACAACGTACAAATGTAATTTATCAAAACGAAGCAGAACTGGAGCTGAACATCTCTATACATGTGTATCTAATATACCTTAATTTTCAAGGTGTTGCAGAGTATACCCTGGGGAAAGAAATAAGGACGCTTTTCACAGCACTTACATTGTGTTCTCGCTGTGGAACTCTAGCTGGAAATATGCAATACAGAGACTATTGTGGTTAAACCACAGTTCACAGAAAACATCTGACTATTTGCAACTCCATTTTGAATTTATCCCTGTGTGGGTTTGTAAGAGTTAAAAGGCAAGTATTGGTGGCTGTTAACATAAACTGAAATCTCCAGCTGTTTGCACAAATATTCCGCTCTTTGTAAAACTTCATAAAGTTCAATAGTTCTTACTCCAGTGGTAAACTCTAACAGAGGGACAAGATGGGCAGCTAACAGAAAATAATTTTTTTAGGTGTCCCAGTTATATCTAATGCCAGGTAAACTTTAATATCAGAAACATGGTAAGACCAAGACACAGTAATTTTCTCCATCATGTCTCATTAATTATGTTCCAAAAATGCTGAAGCAAGAACTTTATTAAGGGTTATTTAAGTGCTGTAACAGGGCTACTTTCACTCACATGCTCAAAACACTTTTACTTAGATACTACTGGTCCATTCGACCCACACTAGCCACTTTTATCTGAATTTACTTTGAGATTTTTAGCCTGTCTACTTTGCAGGGATAGTGCACACTGACTCAGTTGAGCACTGAGAGTCAGAAGCACCTCCGGAGTGTCTTCACTGTTCCAGAAGAACAATTACTACTGTCCTTGGGGAAGAATCACAGAGCAATCAGTCTGCTTTGCCATAAAGGCACAGGAAATACCCTGGAGACTGTAACACCGCAGAGAACTGGTGAAGGTGATATTGTTGTACCAACACTGACCTTCACAATCCACCTGAGGTGCAAATATGAAAGATCCACAAGGTTCATCTTTGGGTATACGATCAGGGCAGGGATAAGGAGAGCAAGGCTGGAGTGCTCATGATGACAACTGTGTGTTTGCTCTGCATGTTGGAGCACTGAAAGGTACCATTACGTGCATACCTCACTACTGGACTGTTTCAGTGGATCCTACCACTGAGATACAGGTTAGGCAGAAAAGATGGTTTGTGACTCTTCTTTAGAAAGGACCCACTGTCACTTTTAAAAGACTAACTGAGTTTTATAGAGAATTTAACTTCAGATTGCGTTGTCTGGGAAAGCGGTAGTTCTGCACATTTGCACTCACAGCCATGCTGCTGGACTTTTCTGCAGTCCAAGCTGAGGCTGCTCCAGGACTGGCTGTCCCGGGCGCAGTCTGCACACCACAGTGACTGCTAAGTGAGAGTGGATGTTCACACCCAAATGTCAATCAGCCTTCCAGCTCACTAGCACGACAAGTGAGTAAAATTATAATGCTGTTTGGTTCCTCCCTTGACAAGAATACCCAGAGGTTTTTGAAAATCTTCAAGTATTGACTCCAGCATTTATTTCTCCATTATAGTGACAGAGAATTGAAACACCTCAGAACTTGCTTCTTGGATAATAAGCAATAATTAAGGCTGAAAAGGCTTGTTGTTTTTTAACTAAGCTAAACTGTTTTACAATATCCACTATAGCAGGATATTTGGAGGCCACAAAAGGTTAATCACTAAAATTTAGCATATAGCCACTATGGCAAAGCACTTTACGACTTCCAGCTAGGGTTAACTGACTTGCCCCCACCTTAGTCACCCCTTATCTGTGTACCTGTGTAGTTAAGCACCTATTAGAGTACAGATTAATAGGTCTGAGGTACTTAAAATTATCTAAAGATTTATATTGATGTAATTTGTTTAAGATGATGTAAAGGTTTAGCATAGATTATGATACTTATGTATCTGAAAGCTTTAGTTTGGTTTATCTGCAAAAACCCTTCCAAGACATGGTTTGGAGGGAATAGAGGTAAAGAGGGAAAAGGGGAACATCAGGAATGCTGAAGAATAGTTAAGAAGCAAAGGTGCATATTTTGCCTCAAGCCAGGAGCCTGAAAGAATATACAACTACAGGTGTAGAGGCTCATGATTAGCCTGGAACACTAAGAAGGTGCTAATGGATCTATATTAAATATCTCCCAAGTGTGTTTTTGGGAAATTACTGCTGACATTATTAGGTAGTTTCTAGACTCTTGTTGTTTGGAAAGCATTAGAGTCGCTTGACTCTTTTAAAAGGTAGAAATGCAATTTTAATGTCTAGGCTAAATATACACATTTTGAGCAAGTTTATTTAAACAAAAACTTATACAAAAGAGAACTTTGAGAAGAGCTGACAGCATTCATCACCTTCTAATTTCCACCCAGAACTGTCATAGGATAGGTGTCACTTGTGAGGGTCATTGGGAATTGCTGTAGTTAGCTAATTACAAGTTATATTGTCATGCATATGTACAAGGGAGAGAAATCTAAGAATGGCATTCAACCCTAATAGTCATGCTCTCTCATCTCTAAGAACTTAACTGAGGCATCTTAAACTTTTTTCCCTAACATATCCATCTTGCCATCTCAAAAAAAAAAGGGATTTTTACTACTGATTTGGAAAGGTATAAAACAATGACTGCAATGCTTTGCATTTAATAAAGAAAGGATTTAACAATTCAGGATTTGTTAGAGTTTTAGTTTTTGCCTTCCTTCCAAAGCAATGTGAACTTTTCAGCCTACGAGCTGAAGACTGAAGTTCCACAAAGATAAAAATGGACAATGTTTCTTTAGCAGACAATTTGTCACATAGCCTTTATGTTTTACTAGCCCAGAGAGATATCCAACAACTAAATAGTGAAAGGAAAGTGAATGATTAGCTGGCAGACCTTCAGGCTACTGAAAGATAGTTTTAGTAGCCTGTCATGAAAATCTGTGGCCTCAGGCTGTGGGGCTACTTTTTATTTCCAAGCCTGTTATTGATTTTGGTATGAAGAAAATAATTTGGTATTGTTGCTTAAGGTGTCTAAGGTGTCACTGAGAAAGGAAAAAAAAAAAGGCAAAAAAAAAAAACCAACTACGTTTCATTTGTTAACAGTTTTTACTTCAAATTTACCTTTCTATTACAACAGGAATTGAGCTGGTAGATGAAGGGCATTTACTACTTAAAGGTACTACCATCTTTATGAAACATGGCACACTAATCGAAAACACAAGTAAACTGAAAATTAAATTTAAAAGCCTATAATTTAGTATCTTCCTTGCCAGGAATGATGACTTTCATTTACAGAGGGAATCCAGAGCTGCTCAGGGTCAGTCTGATGTGTGCCATTTTCAGGCCTATCGTGGAGGCTGATGGAGTTGATTAATTTCTTGGAACTCAGCTTTGTCTTCTCCAGCTCACTGAACAACTTCATTTCAGCTGATGAGTTCAAACAGGGGTCAGAGCAATCCTCATTTCTGACAATCCCACAAAATGGGAATTAATTTTATGAGTTAGTACTATTGCGTTCAAAACTAAGCAGAAAGCAGTCAGCTAACTTAACCTAAGGAGGGAAAGAAATATTCCATATATGAAGCCTGCTAAGATAGACTGAACTGTTTAAAAATACAGGAAAATATTTACATTAGCCAGAGAAAATTATTAACCCGTAGAATCTAATTCCTGAAAACCCATTTAAGTCCGTGTCAGAGCAAACACTTAAAATGTAGCTGTTGCTCTTCATAATTAAAAAAAATACATTCAAGTGGATTAGAATGAGTTACAGAGAACTGAAAGATGCAAGGCAATGAGGAGAGTATACCTGCATTAAGAGGTAACAAGACTACCAGGTCTAATTTTGTTCCACTGGCTGATGAGACATAATAATGCAATGCTGCTCATGTAAATAGTAATGGCATTTAACATTATGAATATTGATACTCTCTTCAGAAGTATTTCACAACGCAGTCCTCAGTCTTTCTGCTCAAAGGTGATTAAATACAAATAACATTGCTAAATGAATAAAGTTTTGAAAAACAATATACAAACAACACTGCTTGACCTGACTGTGTTCACATCTTTCAGACATTACTGGGACTTATTTTAAAGATTTTTTTCATAGCTGTTATTTGCATGGAATGATCTAGAACTACTCGTATCTTGACATAAATATATTGGCTAAACTTACATATTAGAAGCATTTGCCCAGGATGTTACCTCTGGCATTGTTCTTCCCAGTGCCCTGGTTTGAAAAACCTGCAATGTCTGAAACACCCCCTAGACATGTGGAAGAGGTTTTTCACTTTCAGCGTGCTGGGGTCTGGTTGAATAACAGAGATCAGGAACAAGGACAGCACCAGATCCAGCAGCAGTGAATGAGAGTTTTCTCAAATAAACAACCACCGCTTATTGATTTGATGTAGAAAAGTTAAAACACAACATTAAAAACTGAGTTGTGTTAAAGTCCTGTGGTTTCCTATTCATATATTATCTAAGTAGTGCAACAACAAGCTGTATATATTTCTGTTTCACCTGGTTTGTGATGTGAATGCAATGTATGACTTAAGTCTCCAACAGTTAATAAGCAAAAACTATCATGTTGTTCCTTTCTTCGGGGTACAACACGACTCTGGCTGGATGGCACAGTGGAAGTAGACAGAAAAGTCAATACAGTGAGATTACAAAGCTCACATTGTTCTTACTTTTATGTTTTATCTTTCCTCCAGTTTGTAAAAGGACCTATTTACTCATTCCCCAGCTTGGTGATCCAAAAACCCACAACATACAAAAAAACTTCAATCCAAAATTGATTCTCTAGAAGGTTAGAGTCAAAAATCTTCTATTGAGTGAAATAACCATGGCCATGGATATATCCTGACAGGAAATTATTTATTTCTATGCATTGTTAACCAACATATATATATGAGGACAGTTTCTCTAACTCAAATGTTGTGATATGAATTTTTTCACAGACATGTTACAGTTTCTAATGTCTTTTGAATATTTTTATCACAACTATTTTAAAAATTCAAACCACTTACAAGTCTAAACCAGTGAAATGAGACTGGTACCAAGAAATATTGTTGTATTTATTTGCATTTTCTACATCTTTGATATGTAGATATTCATAATAATCTCAATAGTCGATAATCAATCATCTGACTAGTTTTACCAGTTTGAAAATCCCTACTGTGAAGCATCCAAGTCAGTCATTACTAAACCATACATGGTGGTACATGTAAGAAGAACATTTGGCACATGAGATTCTTATCTGATATCTTAGACTTCTCTCAGAATTGACCAAATGCTTTATTCTTCAGAAGTCAACATTCATGTAGTCCATAAAGGTCAAAACGTTAGTATTTTCATAAATACATAATTTTGTCTGGTTTTCTGTTTCCATGTAATGTAAGTAAATAAGTCACCTTTTGTTACGGTTTTGTGTGGTGGGTTTGTCCACAGTAATGGCTCCTGTCAGTAACTGGTAAAGCTTTCCCCTGACTCCAAGTCTGTTCTGGTAGCAAGGGAGGGGCTACAGTGGTGGCTCCTGTAAGTGACTGCCAAGAGTTCACTCCCACCCCTGGCTCCACAGGTTTTAGTAGCTAGGGGGTGGGGGAAGGAGTACTATCGAGCTGGTCCCTCTGACAAACTGCTGGAAGTTTCCCCAGCTTCAGGCTGGACCCACCCAAGCAGCACCTCTGCAAATGACATATTTAAGAGGGGGCACAAAACACGGGGGATTGGCGTGGTGCAGGTGGAGCCCAGCCAGGGCAGACCTGTCTGGCCATCCAGCTGCCTGCCTGGCTTCTCCAAAACCCAACTTGCTGCTGTCCAAGCCTCTGCCATGGCTTGCCCAAGAGTCAATTTCCTCGGGAGCCAGTGAAAGAACCTGCAGTGGAGAGAGAAGCGGGATCTCAGAGAGACAACTACGCAGACACAACAGTCAGTGAAGAGAAAGGAGAGGAAGGAAGGTTCCCCAAAACAGAGATTCCCCTGCATCATGGAGAAGACTCATTGGTGGTGCCCATCTGTCCCTTGAGCACTCCATGAGAAGATGTAAACCCACGCTGGAGCCAAGCAATTGTCAGAGAGGACTGTGACCCCGTGTGGGAAGGATTCACGTTGTGCAGGGCTCTCTCGTGAGAAAAGACCCTGTGCTGGAGCAGGGAAAGACTGTGAGGAGCCCTCCTCTGAGGAAGAAGAGGCGGACTGACAGCAACCCCCATTCCCTACCCCCACCCTGCACCAGCCAGGGGGAGAAGGTACAGAAACCAGGAACAAAGCTTTTAGGCCTGGGAGGGGTGGGGGAGAAGTGCCTTTATAAGATGTAGTTCTTTTTCTCAATATCTCGCTTTGGTTTTGATTGTAAATAGTTAATAAATTCAACTGGGTTTTCTTGCTTTCCCAAGTCATGCTGGTTTCTTACCCATGACCCTAAGTGGTGAGTGACCCTTCCCTGTCCTTGCCTTAGCCCACGAGGGTTTTTAAACAAGAGGCTGTCTGGTGGCCTTTGAAAACTACGACACCTTTTCAAGAAAAAAAAAAAAAAAGTATGGAAAAGAATAATTTCAGAACTTCAGTAAGTCACGTTGGATTTTTGTTTACAGTGATTTGGTCAGAAAATAAAATTATACTTTAGAAAATTTGTTTTCAATGTCAGGTGTTTTATTGAATGTAACAATTTGCTTCTCTGCTTGCACCATCCCCTCGTTAGTTTTTAGTTGGATCTAGAAAAATGCAATATTCTAATTTATCTAATGATTGGCTCCAAAAGCAATCAAAAATCCCAACAGTTGTTTACTTACATTCATTTCATACTAACACTTTAAGTGGTGATAAAATGCATATGAAAACAAGAGAAAAACATGACACACCTGAGAAGAGTCGGATCTAAAGATTCACTACTCAAATCACAGAGAACGTTGCTCTGGTCTTTCCTATTTAGAGACTTCTCTGTGTATTTTATTTGTATGGGAAAGCTGTTTGGTCATAGATTTCTTCTCGTTTATTCCTAGCTTTCTAAATATTGGATCAGATCAAACCATTTTGAAAAAAAAGAACAAGCAAAAGTTACTCTGTCAGTGAGTTAGTCTCTGACAGCTTCTCTCTGCAAAACACACAAACCACAAATGTCTAAAAAGAGCAGGTGATACTGAGGTACAAGGGATCAGTCTTTTGTACCGTTATGCATAATTTTGCACAGTCCTTTCTGTGAAGGCTCTAAAACAAGACGCTAATTTTCTTTCCCAGCAGTTCATGGCAGTGCCTGTGCAGGTGCTAATTTTTAATTCTGCCCTTTTCTCACCCTTCACTTGCCTGGGAGACAGGGAGATGAGTTAGAGATTTTGCTTATCTGTATGGTGTTCTGGGTTGCCCTCTTAAATAGGGTCGACTCATGAAATTGCAAACCTTGGGTTCAAAACATGAATCACTTTTCTGAGAGAAAAAAAAAAAAACATTTTCCAAGTGAATACTTCCAACTTCCATTGCTTTGTATATTGAAAGATATGGCAAATCAGTAGCTCAGAGCTAGAAGACAAAATAATAATTTCTGTTGTCACCAATGTGAAGCAATTGTTAAAGCACAAATTCTGTTCTGGTGGAGTACATGGAGTTCAGGAGTTTTAATTCAACAGCAAATGTTTGACACTAACTCATGTAAATCCTATAAATCTCCTTGTCCAATGAAGCTGAGATCATGACACAGATCTTATTAGCAGCAGACGTGAATGATACGATGTTTTTAATTGATAAATGTATTCACATTTTGAGATATTTCACTCAGAATAAGTTACCCCATTGTAATTTGCAATGCAACAAAGCAACCTGTAAATAACAGCTTAAAATGTCATGACAGGTTGATATGACAATGAACCTTAGCTTCTTAGAAGCAAATTCTTCTGTAAAACTTCTTTAAATAGTAATGCTTACCATTTGGATAGCAAGACTTGGGCAGCAAAAATCTGAACATAGTTTAGTTCCACAGCAGATGCCTTGAAATGCTACAAATTACAATCCACAACCTACAAAGATTCTATGCTGAGCAAAAAAGGTGGTGTGCAAGTAATTTTAACTTTGAGGCATGTGTAGACTCTCCACCATCCAAAGTATCATCCTCTTAAGGAAAAAAAAAAAAGAAAAAGAATGTATTGATCTTATTTATTTTGAGTAAGGTATTGCACATTTTTCTTCACACCTCTCCTATTACTGGGTTTATTTAAGTAGTTAACTATCCCACTTGTAACTACAATTAGTAGTTATCAGTTTGTGCCCAATAATGATTAAAAGGTATACACTGAAAGTGGATGGGAAAAGTTACCTGATCCAGTCCTGCAAGTGGTAAAACATTTTGCAAAGTGAGATTCTGTCTTTTTAGACTAATTTTTGTGGCTGTCTCTCCTTCCAGCATGTGCAAAACTTTCACACTGCCTCTGCTTTTCTAAGTCACAGGATGAGAACTTATGTTTTGCTCACAGCTACCCACAGTTCATCTAACCTCTGCCTCAGAAAGTCTTATTATGATGGTTTTTACCTTTTCCTCAATAAGGGAGGAAGTTAGGCTGTTAAAATCCAGAGTCCTACTCTTTATCCAGATTACAATGCTGTGCCATTTCTCTAGTGATGCAATGACTCCTCAACATTTGGTGTTTTCTGTGTTAGAATGAAGTCAAACTGTGAGTGTCATAGATAAAACAGTTTCCAAATCCTGGGTACCTTGAACACAAGGATTAAAAGCAATGTAGCTTGTATTTTGTTTTCTGCAATATATGCCAAACTCATGGGCACTGTTTATGTAATCTGAGTAGTACTGTTGACACCTAAAATCATTTGTGGACATACATACCTCTACCTGATCATTCTGCAGAACTGCATCTTTCATTGGCACTGAATGTATGAAATCAAACTGATTTTTGACAGAACAAGTTTCAGCCACAATCTTAAGAGTGGGAAAGTGCAAGTATGCTTGTACCTGTGTAGACTGTAAATTGGAGTTACAGCTTTTTCTGCAGTAAAAATGAAATTATATACTATTCAAAACTAACTAGAGGAAGAAAAGTGAGAGTGACTATGTACTCAGATTTGACACATATATATTATGTTTATTTCAGACATTGCTGTTTCCGCTGAACTAAGAATGCAAATATTCTAGCAGTCTTCTGGCCTAATATATGAAAGTGGTAAGACTTACTGAAGCCTAAATTAATATATAACAGTAAACACTTCTGCGTCAGCTACTTGCCATCTTTCCTTGTAACACAAGAAAATGGACAATACACAGGGGAACTGTGTGCTATCCATTCAGAGGTCTTCAAATAACATTCCTTAATTAATCCCCATGGGGAACAGTTCTGAGAAGTGGAGTAACTAGCTTCTCTCATTACGGAGTTCTTCTCTGCATTAACAATACATTACACCAACGGGATGGCAAACTGTTATGAACTGGGATTTGCCAGGGAGTGTAGCGACTGGATAAGGGGTAAAGGTTTTAAACAAAAAGAAGGTAGATTAGACATAAGGAATAAGTTTTTTACTGTGAGGGGGCTGAGGCACTGGCACAGGTTGCCCAGAGAAGCTGTGGATGCCCCATCCCTGGAGGTGTTCAAGGCCAGGCTGGATGAGGCTTTGAGCAACCTGGGCTAGTGGAGGGTGTCCCTGCCCATGGCAGGGGGATTGGAACTGAGTGATCTTTAAGGTCCCTTCCAACTCAAACCATTCTATGATTCTTGGATTTATTTTATCATCCTTAATCCAGCCTTTCACAAACAAGACCTCACATACACTGTGCTTCACTGTGCTCTGTCCATTTATGCCTAGAAAAGATAAAGCACAGACTGCAGTGGTTGCGAAACTGCTACCCAGCCCTTGCAATTCACTGCTAGTCTGGAAATCTGACTTGGTGGGACCAGTTTTAGGGAGAATGTAATTTAGTCATTGTACCCATTGAGCTTTAGGTTTGTCTCAGCCTGTCACTAGCTTCACCCTGGGCATTGCCAGTTTTACTGCTCTCAATGGTTGCTCATGAATTAATATGCAGTCTCTGATGCACCTAGTCATGACACTCTGAAGATGTTTGAAACTGAGACCTAGAACTTGGACTGCTGCTGGAAGTCAAGTGATAGTCAACAGAAGATATGAAAATCCTGGGAAAAATGTTTAGCTTCTCCAGCCAATGAGGTTACACCTATGTTCTGCAAAATCAAGAGGTGGTGACGATCCCTCGTCACATTTAAAGACTCATCCTAATCGTAATTACTAGTAAAGAGCACAATAATGACTACCTCTAGGGCACAAGCTCTGTCAACTAAATAAACTAGATTTCTCCTACAAAGAGCAAGTATCATCATCCTTTCTTATACATATTGATAACTTAATGTGTAAAATAAATTATAAAAGTGCAAAGGCCAGATTATATATCTTTTTATGCTCATATATAGGTATTTATACATAGCAACACAGATATTCCCTATATATGCACTGAATACTATAGGTGTGTATTACACACACAACTATATGTAAAAAGGCAGATATTTATATAAAGACCTTGATTTTATAGTTGCAGCTGTAGCTGTATATTTATATTTCTTTATGAGATATATCTGAAGGTTTATATTTACATATAAGTACCTCTCCTCAGTAACTGTAAGATTTTGGATACGTCTGCACTATGCTGAAGGAGACATCAGAAACACACGTACACCTCAGAAAGGAAATGTAAAATTAATGTGCATCTTACACTGATGGGCTATCTGCCACTTCAGTTCCTCTCAGAACAGCCAGGCCAACAGAGACAGAGAAGCTCGACTGACAGCATTGGAGAATGGCAGCAGAAAGCTGTAAATTGTCGCCGGTAAAAAAGAGGCTGTATATCTGTGTGTACGTCAGTGTGTAAAAGCACTGGAAAATGTGACAACTGGTTTGCTGCTTAACCATTTTGTTTGCTGCATCGCTGGTGTAAATATCACTTGTGCAATTTATGCTTTTAAAACTCACTAATTGTGGTTTGGGCATTTTAAAAAAGCAGGGAAAAGTGGAGGCCCATCAGTTCCTCTAGCACAGGCTTTTGTTAGCTATGTGCCATGACACGGATTTTACTTTGCTCATGGACTGGATTTTTTTTTGCTCAAAACTACTGGAGAAAGTAAGGTAGTATTCTTTCACTTTCATGTCATTTTTCATTATTAAATTGGACAAGCAGGAATTGGAAAGCTGAACAGATGGTTTCAGGGCACCCAAAGTAGCTTGCCTCTTGGACAGAAAGAATGTTAGGCTACAGAAAGTGTTAAGTAACGGTTATCATTTGTGGGAGTTCTCAACAGTTGACATTGAAAAAATCATTATTTTCCTACATAACTTTTTTAAAAAATATTATTTCATAGTTAAGAATAAATTTGTCAGTCTCCAGTATAAATCAAATGGAAGTAGCTGTCATAAAATGACAGACTATATAATTGGAAATCTTCACAATAGTGATACCAAAGCAAGATGTCGTGGTATGGACGTATACCGCTATGGGGGTGATCAGAGTTATGGAACGTTATAGGGGGAAAAAGACATCTCTCTCTCCACATCTGTACAACTGCTCCGGAGCTGAATTGATTCTTCTGCAGAGCCAAGCATGGTTCGTTGGAAAAGTCTGTTCATGATGGAGGTGACTGTGCAAGCCAGAGGTAGGGACACTGGAAGCGCATCCGTCTCCAGCAGCACTCTCTTTCAGACAGTCTTCCACAGACTCTTAGCAGCAGCTTTTTATGGATTAGAAGGAAGAGAAAAGGAAGTGAATATTCATTTACTGTAATAATTTAAAGAAAGATTGTAAGACAGTAAAGCTACTTTTATAGAGTGTAACATTTTTCCCAGTAGAGGAAAGAAAATATTTTGCAAATTAAAAAGTCATGAGTAAATATTTAACATACATAAACAGAAATCTATAAAATCTGTGTCAGCTGTTTCAGATAAGACTTGTAACAGCCATTTAATTTTTCACAACTGTGATAAAGTCTTCTGGCAGAAGAAATAGAATTCAACAAGTTAGTGAAACTCAACAAAGTGACTGTTCCATTTAGGTCACAATGATATTCTCAAGCGCATAAACCTTCCCTGCATTCAGGGGGCAGCTCTTACAAATCAAACGACATTCATAAATACCACTATGGGAACGAAGAGGGGCCAAGGAAAACTTGAAGTTTATTAAGATTGAAGTTAGCGAATGCTCAACTTTTATTTTCCCTTGTGCTATTACCTTTCAAAAGTAAAGAGTACAGAAGGGAAAAGTCAGCAAGTGACTAGCATGGACAAACAGGGAAGAAATAAATACTGACAGTGATTGAATTATGTTGATCATATCAGCAAAACAGCTATCATTGGCACAGGAGACCTGGGACCATCAGCTTGGGACCATCTGGCAGTGATCATTGCAGTGCCTGACATCAAGCAGGTAGTGTTAACTCCAGCACTGAAAGGGGGCTATGAACTATGATCAGAGATACAGCCCCATCAATAGACATCTATTTTCCTGCTTTGCCATAAATGTCAGT
Organism: Pterocles orientalis; assembly: GCA_011057875.1. Lineage (NCBI taxonomy): Eukaryota > Metazoa > Chordata > Aves > Pterocliformes > Pteroclidae > Pterocles > Pterocles orientalis. Next base: position 644,316 of record WKFP01015081.1, read on the forward strand.
GTCCATAGACCCCTCAATTATTCAGTGTTCTGCTGAAAGTTAAAGGCTTAGAACTGATTTTATAAGCCAGTCTTGACACATATTATTTCCCCTGACCACACACACAAAACGCAAGCTGGGAGTGCCACAGCAGATAAAGATCAGCTGTAATTCATTTGTGATAATTAGACAAAAAACGAGCAGTCCTTAAGGTGAGGAGCAAGCAACAGACTTTCTTTCTTTGGAAAATATTATTTGAAAGCAAAAGGCTAAACACATTCAGCTTTTTTTGTTGTTGTTTTTCCCGTTTTCAAAACCAACATTACAATTTTATGATGCACAAAATGGAAAACTTTCAAAAATGTCAGGTTTTGAAAAAGATTACTATGAATAATGTATTTCGATACAGCTTTGTCAAACTGTTCTATAGTACATACATTTGTAATTTCTTAACACTGAATTTACTGGGAAGTGACACTACTGTGCTCATGCTGTTCACACTTGTTTACAAATAGAGGCAGTCAGGCTTTGAGCTTCAAATTCAAGTGTCCAGATCCTGACGTGACTTGCCTGAAAGCACTAGCAGGAAAAGTGTGCCGTGTTAAAAATTCATAAAGAACACTGCTTTTTATTTCAAGAGTAACAGGAGCAAAAGGTTTTTGCAGTGCCCTGGGAAACAGAAAGTTCAAATATTGTGAAGTTGCAGGAGTAGATCAGAGCATGCTATTCACAGTTAAAGCCTACAAGGCAGTTCTTTATAGTGTCTTGGGTGAGACAACTGGAGGAGAACAGAACCTAAGGAGCCAATTTGCTGAGTTTTGTTCAGTCTGTAAATTGAGTAGTTTTTATTATAGAATCATGAGCTGCAAGAACTGCATATTGAACAATGGAAAACTGTATTTAAATCTGCCTATTTCTAGGTTATTTAAACTTATGTTTCTGTAACTCCTCCAAAATGTCAAATACATCCATAAAGGGCTGATACAACAGATTAGATCTTTCAAAATTAGTCTCACCAATTATTGATCCCATAGCTGGCTAATTTTTCAGATACCCTCATGTGGGAAGTGGCCATGTTCAGCTTCCAGGCTAGAAGGAGACAGGTATAGTGTTTTTTTGAAACTGTTGGTGTGTTCAAACTTCCCTTTCAGAAATGCATGCACTCACTTTGATCTAAAAGTCTACTACCTAAGGTGAAACATTTCTTTAGCCTCTTGTCCTCTTTATCCTGAAGTCTGTACTGACTGCCAACAAAACTGCTACGCATCACATATTTTAAGATATCTTTAAATGAATATTCATCAAAAGAGCTTTCTATTTTAGACAGTTTCTGAACCAGACCCTTCTAGGAGAGACAAACAACTAGAAACACTTGTCAAATATGTTATTTCATACATTTAATTAATAACTACCAAATGTCTGTCAGATGGCTGACTGAATCCTTTGAGGAAAAATTAGTAGAATAAGAGCTCAGTGTTTGAGAGTAGTCAAATTATGCAAAGCAGATCCACCTCAAGCATATGCACACAAATTAGGAAGTCCTAAGCATTATTGGGAAAACTCTGACATTTTGGCATGGGAAATCAGGACGACTGGGTGACTATCTGAAGTGCCAGTACTCTAGTGCATGCAATATGGGAAACAAACCGGAGGAATCTGTGGGCAGGTACAAGCTGTGATCATGTTGGGGTCACGGAGATGTGTTAGGAAGAATCCCATGACTAAAGTACTACAATAGATGGGTTCAGACTCCTTAGGAAGTGCAGGCTGGGAAGGAAAAGAGAGGGAGTTGTCTTTCATGTAAAGAGATAGCAGACACACATGGCGCTTTGCCTTGGGATGGATGACAAGCTAGTCAAGAGCTTACGAGTTAGAGGGTAGATAAACATGTGTGACGTTGTCATGGGTGTCTTCTATAGGCTGCATAAAAAGAAAGAAGCAGCAGATGCACCCTTCCAACAGCAGGAAGTGTCATGTTCCTTTTTCTTCATGGGACACTTTAAGCTGGGTGTTTCCTTTTGCTTGAAGGAGTCATTGCCAGACCTTTTTATGATCAAATTGTAATCTTGAATAACTTACTTGTTATGAATTTTCTGCTCAGTTTCAATATATTCTTACAGTTCCTGGAACTATTAATCAGTTTTCTTTGAACTCTCCTTATGCTTGAAAACAAACAAGGCTATTATCTTTAGTTTTGCTGTTTCCTTTTATTCCTCTACAGAGTGTTGACATTTGAAATATTTTCCTTCTATCTTAATGATTGCAGTGAATTTTAATAAATTTTTCATTTGTGGCTTATTTAAATTCAGGGATGATTCTGGCTACCTTAACATATACTTTTAACTCTTTAGGTGTAAGTCCATCCAGAATCTTATTCTCATCTGGTCTTATTTCTTTCATATACAGGCATTTTTAATGACATATATCCATTAATATATCTTTTCTTTTTAGTGTTCCAGATTCTGTCTAATTCCCAGTTTTCAACATTTTAAATTGTATTGAAACTGCTCCGAAAACGATTCTACCCTTGTTAAGCATATATTTGTGTACTTTCACTCTCTAAAAGTGAGAATAATATTGCAAATAAATGGGATTATCTCCCCATCCCCAGTTTCCTTGTAGTTTGATGATAGAGATAACAGATAATTTATAATCTTTCTCATTTCAAGTGATTACCAATGACTGTTGTTGGGCGATATACTGATACATCACATTCTTTCGTCTTTAATACCCTTTTATATTCATTACAAAAATTCTGAAACATACCATTATGTTCCAGATGCTACTTCAGCTTGCTGCTCTAGAATAATATCTACTACCTAATACCTGTTGTTCTAGCAGAACATACCCTTTCTAGAGAGCAGTTCTGGCAACTTAAAATAGTTGATAAATTGTGTATGTTTCTTTTGTCAGCATGCCCATATCAATGCATTTAAACCTTCGTCAGACCTTTCCACATTTTTCAAACACCCACTCCCCAGTGGTTAAGATGTAATGGACATAAGAAAGCCGTCAAAGAATAACCTAAATCACCTGTACTCAGTACAACACTTAAATATATTTAAACTTGAATGTCTATCTCATAGACTTCAATAAGAATGAAGAATCTCGTGGAATAGCCATTGCTGTTACAACTGACTATACATATGTGCTCTTCTGCAAAGATGCCTAAGTATAAAATGTTGTTGAGACAGCAAGTGAAATGAAGTGTCTGAAAGACAAGTTTCATCAGAGTAAAGGAAAACAAATACAGAATTGTAGCATAACTCCCCTATGTCACTGAGCCTGGTACTACTCACAGCCTAACTCTAGTCCTAGATACGAAAAAAACTTGAGAAATTAAGCTCAATCAATAAATCTCTCCTGTGAGGACCACAGATTTTTATTTCCCTCTTGGCTAAATGGGTTTTTTTGTTATAATTGATCACATTTGGTACAATAATTGAATTATTGTAAATTCTAGATGATTAATCTTCTTTGAGTATACTGCTTCACTGTGTACCTGTCGTTGTTTTTTTTCTTTTCACTTCATATAATTCTTGAGTGTTCGTTACCTTTTGAGGATACTGCTCCTAGGTTTAGTACAATGGGAAGCGTGAACAAAATGTAATGTACCCTTCAGTGTACAAATTTAAGAAATCTTTCTTTATTCTCCAATGGTCTGTGTTTTTCAGGTGTGTCTAGAATTACTGTTGTATATAGACTGAAAATGCAAAATTATTTTTTTCGATTAGTAGAACCATCTGAGTAAAGACTGCAGGCCATCTGACTAACATCATACTCCGTTATAAGTTGCTTGTCAGATTGACTAACTAAAGAACAAAGAATAAAGGAAGAGCTGAGACAAACAGAAAAGATACCCGCTGTTCTTCTATTTAAGAAAGGGGTCGTTGCAGGTAACTCCCTGAAAGCTGTAGAACTTCCCTTGCTGCTAATGAGGCTAGCCCTTGTTCAGTAAAGCTCCAAACAGGAAAATCTTGTCGTGTCACAATGCACAGTCTCATAAGCAATGTTGACTAAATCCTGGATTTATATAATACCTTAAAATGAATCAGTCTTGCTTTGTAGATAGGAAAAAAAATTCTAAAATAATAAAACACGTTGCACAGTTTCAGCACCTGTCCAGTGGAGGCACTTATGGTGAGCCCTGTCTGTCTACTCTGTCACGTGTTTTAAGGACCACAGAATACTGCTATGGACTGTTCATCTAGTTTGTACTCTCAAATAGTATCTAGCCTTGTAACAAGTGTTAATCTTCCAGAGGAAGATAAAGCCAAGGTTTGTATTTTTTAGTCTAGTAGCAAAGAAACACAGAAAACATTAAACCATCTAGGAAACAATGAAGAAATGTCCCCTTCGCTCCTCTGCACTTCCATCTCACCCCCAAAAAATTAGAAGAGAAACCACACAGCAATTTTGCCTCCTACTGATAATGGAATTTCCAAGTTTCGTCTTCTAATCCATCACACAGGAGTCTTCAATACAAACACTTAAAGAAATATAGGTACATCAGACTCTTGCTACTGCTTGAAAAAGTTTTTAATCTATTTGTGGCAGAGATTGTGTTCCTGTGTAAGTTAACAAGATGATGCTATCACATCATCTTGCTGTTGCCAAATCTTGACACATTTCTTCTACCTTGTTTCTAGCAGAAACAAGTTTCTAGTTTATGCTATCGTGCCTGTGTTGAGCTGAATGTTTATAGCATGCCACTACCCTACCTGAATCATCAGTTTCATCATCTCTTTCAATAGTCATACAGACTGTAAAAGTCTCTAAATGGGCTTCCTCTGATGAAATTCCAATTTGTTCTTTCAACATATGGCATGTTTCTCACATTTTGTTTATATCTACATCTCAGTGCAAGCAATCCCCTTCTGTACTTTGTATGATAGAACTGTAAAAATGATCAATTTTTTTTTTTGCTTTTCATTTGGCCTTGCTTTCTTCTCACTGAGTTTTGTGAATGAATCAGTATAAATGTTTCAGCACAAGAGTTTTGCATTGTTTACTTTTTGCTCTGCCAGTCACTATATATACTTCTATTTCTTCCTCATCAGATATTCTTGTCAATTTGAGCGTATGTTTCTTAGATGTGTAAAAATTGCAGCAGCAGATCCCAGTAATGACATTTCAACTTTATCCTCCAGCTAACCATGAGGGCTAATATGATCACAGATCACTGCAATGAAAGGACAAGGTGTATTATTCAACTTTCAGCTATTGCAGTTGCAATCCATTGCCCGTATTTAGAAAGACCAATAATTCTTCAGTAAGAATTTGAGAATATTATTAACTGTCTTATTAAAACAAAGTGCAAAATCACAATTTATATGGACAATTTAGAAGAAACTTTGCTACAGATTGGGGTCTCATTAACAAAACGAAAAGGGAACTGAACATAATTGTTGATGATAAAGCAATCTAAATGTTGTGTAGCCATGAACAGTTTAATTCCAGGAGGCAGTAGCTGGAGTATTTTAAGTAAAGAGAAGGAAATATTAATTCCTTTGTACAAGTCTTTACTAAGACTTCATCAGAATATCAGGCTTACTTCTGATTAGCTATGTTTAGAATGGCGATTTCAATGCAAAACAAGCCTACTCAGATGATGAGAGGTTTCATAGAACAAATCTTAAAAGAAGAGACTAGTGAAACAAAAGTTGGGACAGGATGTGATTATTTTCTATAAACAAAATTACTTGATAAACACAAAGGAAAGACAAGGACAGTCAAAACTAAGTGTGCTTGTATAAGATCAAAAGAATGGAAAAATTAGTCACAGATATATTTTCTCCTTTCTTGTTCCAGAAAAGAACATTTGTAACCAGAAGAGATTAAGGTCTGGTGTGGTTTTTTGAATGATGCAGTGGAGGGCTGGAACATATATTGACTAAAGATGATATTTCAAAACATCTGTTAGACTCCATGTGGTCACCAAAATAAAAGCAAACAATAGTAATATTGATACATTTCATAACTGTCTATTTGTAATTTGAGCTGCATACATGTGTAATACATATCTCTAAAAATATATGTCTGTACATGTACATGCACATATGTATTCTTGCAAGCCTAATGTTTGAAGTGTTATATATATCCTTTACTTAAAATAACTAAATATATTGTTTGTTTTATTTGGCTATGATACTGTACTGAACAAACATTCACTAAGCTGCTAAGATCTAGAGATTTTTCTTGAACAATTAGAGTGCATTCAATTAAAATAAACTTTAAGAGCAGGTTCAGCTCAAAGACCAGGGTACATTGTCTTGCTCATTGGTAACATTTCTCCTAGCTTTGCTAGATGCTTATGGACTTACCCTAAGACACGAGCGATCTTGAGCAACTCAGCAAGCTGTTCCAACCATTCATCCAGTTAATCAATTAAAATATTTAAGCACTCATAAAGCCTCTTTAGATAGTCCATTATCAGCTTCCTTTTGTATTAGAATATGGCAATATTTTTCTGTCTCTTTCACTGCTATCTCTCAATCAACATTGATCCTTCCTTGTCCGAGTTCTGAATGAAAATTCAAGTACAGACTGTTCTTTAAAACATTATCAAAGACACTCTCTGTACATAGATGAAGTTATTTGTAACTCAGTTAGCAATGTTTCAATGGACAAAGATAAAATATCAAGAAGGAAAAAAAAGATTTTTCATTTTTCCCATATCAGTCAATGACAGTGGAAATTTTCTCCCATAAAGAACAGTTTGAGACACATTTTTACAATAGCTCTTGTGTTTTTTTGTGTTTGTTTATCTGTTTAATCAGAACTATTTCACCTATTTGACAGAAAATGTGATTTTTAATTCCCTTACACCAATTGATAATTTTCCAGCTTCCAGTGTGGTGGGTTGACCCTGGCTGGACACCAGGTGCCTGCCAAAGCCTCTCTATCATTTGCCTCCTCAGCTGGACAGGGAAGAGAAGACATAACAAAAGGCTCATGGGTCAAGATAAGGACAGGGAGAGATCACTTACCCATTACCTTCTTGGGCAAAACAGACTCGATGGGAAAAAAAAAATTTAATTTATTACCAATCAAATCAGAGTAGGATAATGAGAAATAAAAACTGAATCTCAAAAACACCTTCCCCACACCCCTCCCTTCTTCCTGGGCTAAATTTTACTCCTGATTTCTCTGCCTACTCCCCTCAGCAGCACAGGGGGACTGTCAATGGGGGTTGTGGTCAGTTCACTACCCATTGTCGCTGCCGCTCCTTCCTCCTTAAGGGGAGGACTCCTCACACTCTGCCCCTGCTCCAGCATGGGGTCCCTCTCACAGGAGACAGCCCTCCATGAACTTCTCCAACGTGAGTCCTTCCCACGGACTGCAGATCTTCATGAACTGATCCAGCCTGGGTCATTTCCATGGGATGCAGCCTCTTCGGAACAGACTGCTCCAGTGTGGGTCACAAGTGCTGCCAGTAAGCCTGCTCCAGCCTGGGCTCCTCTCTCCATGGGGCCACAGGTCCTGCCAGGAGCCTGCTCCAGTGTGGGCTTCCCAAAGGGTCACAGCCACCTTCTGGTGTATTCACCTGCTCTGGCAGGGGTCCTCCCCGGGCTGCAGGTGTATCTCTGCTCCCCTGTTACCCTCCATGGACGCAGGGGCACAGCTGCCTGGCCATGGGCTGCACCACGGGCTGCAGGGGAATCTCTGCCCCGGTGCCTGGAGCACCTTCACCCCTCCTTCTGCACTGACCTTGGGGTCTGCAGAGCTGTTTCTTTCACATATTCTCACTCCTCTCTTTGGCTGCAGTTGCACCGTACTTTTTTCCCCTTCTTAAATATTTTGACACAGAGGCACTACCACCATGGCCGATGGGCTCGGCCTTGACCAGTTTTTGAGTCTGTCCTGAAGCCATCTGGCATTGGGTCTAGCAGACACAGGGGAAGCTTCTAGCAGTTTCTCATGTTAGTCACCCCTGTAGCCCCCTGCTACCAAAGCCTTGCTAAGAGAATCCAATACATCCAGTCTTTCCAAATATGATTCAGATCAGGTTTGGTTTTCCTATTTTCTTTTAAGTGAGTCTGCGTGACCTGAAAGAGATTTGATTATGGCAGAAGAGCATCCATCCATTTAGCTAGGTTCTGCCATCAGGAGCATATGGTTGAAACAGAAGTTTCTCTGCAAACTACACAAGTTTGCAAGGAAATCTGGGAACCTCAACCAAAATGCAGGCCAGACTGTGAGGCTGGAGCAGCTAGCCTGACTGGTGACTAGGTCATAAATATCTGGTTGGTGGCCAAAATATATCAAACTTTCAACACGCCAATGAGAACCAGAATGAATATGACCAAGTGTGAACCTATGTGTGAGATACGGGGTCTTGTCTCGCAAAGCAAAAGATGTCTGGAGAGAAGTTTAGCCCTGTCTGCACTAGCATCAGTAAACTAGGCAAGGATTCTTATTTTGAAAAGAGATCTCAACATTCATCTCAGGTGGAAGGCCACTGCTTGAGCATTAAATTTTGGGTTTTTCAGAGGGAAACTTCTACGTTTACTCTTCAGTTTAAATAAGTTTTCATATAGGCAAACATCTTTCAAAGATCTTCTAAATTATCTGAATGAGAATCACTTCCGCTGTCAATCAGGTTTATTTTGCTTAGTATTTATGAAGCTGTAATCCTGTTAATGTTCTTGTTATTCAGTCAATCTTCTCTCATAATAGGCACAGAATTTTCAATTTTAAAAAATGTGGAAAAGATGCAAAACTTTTCATGAAGAATGAGGAGGGGCAGAATTTTATTTTTTTACATTCAAGATAAAAGTAGAGCTGTTTGCCAGAAGATGAAAAATTGAAGCCCCAAGAAACTTGCCAGCAGTATCAGCTTTTGCATAAACACTATCATGAACTTGCCTCATAACTGTTTAGGTATTGCATCACCACAGAGAAGAAATGAGGAACGGGATGGAGAAGAAAACTGCCAGACGACAGAAGAGCTCACACGACAGAAGACAGGACAAGATGTAGCCACTGATATGTATGACTTCCTAGATACCTGGTCACTTGCTATGTGCCTCAGGAGAGGAGCGATGAACAGACTGAAGGAGCCTTTTTGATTTTCCTGGTGTGACATATTAATGTCTTGCTGTCGCTCTGACAAGCATCAAGGAAGACTGTCAATGCAATCTTACTGGGTGTATGGTTCCCTGTTGTGCTATGTACCAAAAAAGTAAGAAGCAACTTGAACATGCTGTGTTTGGTTTGGCTGAACTGTAACAGATACTAAACTGGGTCCTAAGAGAGCTTTAATGTACTCTGAACCCAGCATATTTTGATAATAACCTCTCCATTATCTTAGTCATTAAGAAAACTTGAAAATACCAGTTCACAAGCTAAACAGAATAACTCTTCTCCATTCCAGACTTTTGCTACAATTAGAGTAATTTATTTTGGGGAAAAGCCAGGAAAAGATAGAGGGGGGGAAGTCAGAAAGAAAGCAGTAACAATTAGATCACTTCTGCTTCTGCTTGCTGGGTGGGTTCTCTGAATGCCAGCCTCATTATTCTGGACGTCAACTCCAGGCAGCAGCTCCTAAATGATGTTCCAAATGGTGGCCTAAATGGCTGTCCCTGTTGTACATTCTTCAGTAATAGTGGCAGGCTGTTGGGAACTTCTTTTAGTTTGTAATAAATTTCGGGAGCGCTAGCTTGAGAACAATGTTTGACGCTTACGCCAACACAGACTGGCAGATAAATGCTTCAAATCCACAATTTCATTATTGCTTCTGAAAGTCTGTAGGCTGTAGGTCTTGTTCACTGGTGGGGAAGAGCCCAGATATTCTGAGGTGACAAGGACAACATCCATGAACTTATATAATCTCAACATCTCAAGAGCTCTGCATGTCTTGGTTTACCAGAGACTCTAAGCCCCTCACAGACATTAAAGAAAGCATCTTCATTGTGGTTGCATTAAAGAAAGAATCCTTCTGTGAGGTCAGCTGGGATCCAAAACATGGACAAATTAAGTGAACAGACAACAAATCTATGGCAGTGCCAGGAAATCATGTTGTAATTCTCAGTCCACAGCGCAACCACAAGAGTAATCTCCTTGTACATTTCTGGTAGCAACAGAGAGCGGGATAAAAAGAAAATCCCTCACAGAAGCTGCTTCGTTCTTGTTTAACATGGATTTTATCATGCACGGGAAACAACAGTTCCATTTTCTCATGTAGACTGGAGCAGGCTGTTGAACTAAGGTCCTATCAAAATGCTTATACAACATGTAAAGCTGGGTTGTTCGAAACAAGATTCAGACTTCAGACCAATTCAGAATGCAGACTCTGTTTCTTACTAGCAGCTGTGCCTCAAGCACTAACAAATCTTCATTGCTCTCTCTTATTTGTTTGGAGGGACAGCCCGTACCTCCAGCCACAGGAGGCTGGTCCGTGGCTATAAAAGTAACTTAATCCGTTATGAGAAGAGTCCAAGCCCTTCATCAAGCCATTCTTTCTGTTAGTTTAGCTAAAAGGCAGCTGGGCAGCCACACCTTGTCATGGGCACTTTGTAGCTGCCAGAGCTGCCTCTCCACTGCTCAGCTGTGCCAAAATCCATCCGGTTACACCTCAGTCCTCATGCCTGGCCTCGCAGGAGCTTGCAAGATGAAGGCAGAAGATTCAAGTGCGTTTCTCCTGATCTCAGTGTTCCTGTTCAGGGCCAGTTTACCGTTGCTTGCCTGGGAGAAGTCAAAGTACGTGGCTAGTTTCACCCTCTTTTGATTACTGTTGCTTTCCTACTCTGAACTGTTTAAATGAAATACATTTAAACAATATAAAAACATCAAAAGAGCATGTTTACTTCGTGTTTACATTTTTGTGAAGTCCAACTACCATGGAGAACTGAAAGAGCCCAGGGTAGAAAGATGTGAATTAAACCACATTCTCCAGTTTGTTATTTCACTTGTCAAGGCACAGGCAAGCCCGAGACCTAACACTTTCACTCAGTGTCACAATCCTGCTGTCACACTCTGCCTGGAGGAGGGAGAAGCTGGTTACTGTCCTGCCTGTGTTCTCCACCTCTTCTCGCATAAGCTACATGGTGGGTAAGTGAGAAGATAATTCCCTGTCCCTATCCTCCATACAGAGTTATACACCAGTGGATGGATACACTGGCAAGTTCCAAACCATGATCAAGGTCTCCCACATTTCTGCAGGCGTGACTCTACACTGCCCAAATGCTGGTTACAAAGTGGAGGACTCACTGCAGTGAACGAATTCTTTGCTTTGGCTCAGAACATGTCTTTAATTTTCTGCGCAGCATTACATTTTCCATGGTGCAATTTGTTTTAAGGCTTCTCTTGAGCAGCAGTGTAGAATAAAAAATTAAACCAGAATTTCGACATCCAGCAGCTCCAGTAACTAGACCCCTAGGCATATGCTGTGCTTGTGTCTGACTAGTCTGTGTCTCCCTTCTAGCACTAAGAAGCAATCCCCAAGTCAGGAACTCTTCTGGCTGCTTTGGGCTCCCAGAGCAGGCTTCTTGGATGGCTGAATGGCACTGTGTCACCTCCATGCGATAATGGTCCTCAACAAAAGTAAGTGTGCTCTTGAATCCACAAACAGCAGGAAATAACTGAGTGGAGGATGTGGCTGTGGAGTTGTCTATATCATCTAAATCTGGCTGAATCTGGCATTCATATAAAAATGCTGTATTAGGTAACATACTCGAATGCAGCTGTGGCACCTTAATTTTTTTTAAAAAAAAAAAGAGCAATTTCCTCCTGAGTGATCAATTTGTCCAGCTTGGCATAGGAGCATTGGCATTAGCCAGTGGATTAGCATTGGTAATAGGAAGGTATAGAAACAGCCTGATCTGCTGGGGGAAAGAGGGGAAAGGGACGGCCTGTGCTGTCACCACTGACTCACTAAATAGGGAAGTGTTTACGGTGCCTTTTGCCAAGTCCATGCACAGATACAGATTCATATCTACTCTTCCCCTCATCTAGTCTTTGGGCCATGTGGTATCCTCGCAAATGGGGGACATTTCATATTCTTTGTCTCTTACTTAGGAATAGTACTTCTCCCTGCAAACGTCAGCAAAGTTTGTGACTCTAGGGGTCTAGAAAATTTGTTAACAAAAAAGACCAAAAAATGTACACTAGCTGTGAGTCAAAGCAAATGTAAACACAAAATAATACTCTTAGATATGCAGTCACACACTGTCATGAAAATCAAAACATAGGGTTTTAGGGGTGACTGCCTAGTACAGTCAACAGAGGAAACAAAAAAAGTGTCAGGTAAAGGAAGGAATACGTGTCACATTCATCTCAGTCATTTAAGCAACAAGCTTCCAAAAGAGAAAGCAAGCCCTTTTTTAGAAGTTAAAATTTCAGTGAGTTCCAGACCAGAACAAAATTTTACCTGGAAGGTGCCCCTATATACTAAAGGAAGTCAGCATGACTTATCAAATTGCTTTTGAGTATTGCTCTGTATAAGTGCCATTTCAAAAGATTCATTGGTTATGTAGGCTTTTACTATCAGCATATTTATTTCACCTCCTAAATGAAATCCAATTTGAGGCTATTAATATTAATGTGCTGAGATAATTCTGATGATGAATTAATAAAACACTTGGCCTCTCAATATGCTGTTTGCTCTTACCATTTAATGATGCTCTTAACTGGAAAAAGGAAGAGATAGAGCAGACTCCAGCAGGAGTCTGAAAATTAGAAACCACTTCATTGTTTTTAGCTTGCTGCTTTAATGACAATCGATGGCATTGATTTTGGACTAAAAAAGTATTTACTAAATCTTTACCATGTGCTACAATCCCTGTTTAGATTCCTTAAGCATAATCTGTATGTAACACCTGCTTAAAGTACTTCAAGTACTTGATGAGAATAACTTAAAAAATATTTGATGCATTTCTGTAGTTTGTTAGAGATTTGACCCTATTTCTTACATTTGTCGTAAATACTGGGGTTTCTTGCAAAACAGTCCCCCTGCCACTGAAGGCACAGCTGTACCTTAGAAAAATCAGATGGCGTCTACAGTCTCATTCCTTTACAAGAGGAATTTCAGTTCACTGAACGTTTTTGGTTCAGATAAGGCTAATTCACCTACCTTCTTATGCTAGAATAGATTTCCATTTGAAGAACTGAACTCGGTAAATGTACATGATTTTTACATTAGTCTTCACAGTTAGCACACAAAAAATCTAAATAATAATAGGATATTTCCACAGACAATATAAAAATATATGTGTAGACATCTATAGTGTCATGTTCATAATTTATATAGTGGTTTTATTATTTATATGAGTGAATATGGAAAACATTTCATTCCAAGCTAGCAAATACACATAATTTATTGTGGTTACATTGTAGAACCTTAATGCTAGTCATTTTTAGGTTTTATCTAAGACAGAATTAAAAAATTCTAGCATTGTGATTACCCAAAATTGCAATTTCATCTAAGAATTCCATCCTGGAACACCTGTCAAAATGTTGGCCAGCAGAATGCATGCAATCTAATTTTCAAGATATGAGGTGTACTTTAAAAATTCTAGTACGATGGCAAGCGTGAAAGTACATTCCCAACACACGTCATGTTTAAGCCTGGAGTTTTCATTCAAGCCAAGTTGTCTCTCTTTGAAATGTGTCTGATCTTCAGACAATACAGACTGTTTTACCTTAAATACATTGTAGTAGTATGCAAAAAATATGAGGAGACAAAGAAGCAACAACTGTAGAATATTATTGCTGAGATTAATAACATTATTAATAATTATGTTTCTGAAACAGAAAAGCTAAACAATTTGCTAGCTTCAAACTGCTGCTTGACTTCTTTTACATTAAATTATTAAGCACTCAATGTGGTAAAAACCCTCTGTGCATCTAGAGAAAGTTCTCTGATGTGGAAGAGCAACATTTATCATTTCTAAAATTATGCTAATTGAGAGTCAGATTATCATTTTTATTATTTGTGGCAGGTTAATAGCAACGGAGTTTAGGTGGTAAGGGAGATGGACGATGTCACAGAGAACCAGTTGTATATCAGCTCCTTTTGATGCTGTTTCTTTTGAGCAGTCATGGAAAGGAAACCTATACAGCAAGTCATAATGCAATCTGCACTTCATAAAATTTGCCCTCTGCAACCATGTCTGAGCACAGACTAGGTGATGCAGATCAACAGCCACTGAATGGCTACATTAAAAAACCGGTCTGTGGACTTTTTTTAGTCTATTTCCATTCCCCCTCTACCTGGATGAAATATTTCATTTGGTATTATATAGAAATTTAGTTTACTTTAGATAAAGGCTTAAGTTTCTTCATTACGTACATGATGGACAGGCAAGTTTTCAAAATGCACTCAGTGCTTTGAGAATTACATTGCATTACATACCATTCTGATTATGATGATCCTAAGGAGACTTTCATGTGTGCTTGATTTCATGCAGTTCAAGCAGTCCTCTCGTAATGAGTGGCTACTCTGATGCCTGTAAGTTGTTCAGAACTGTATGTCATAATATACAAATCACCTGATGTAAGTGATCTGTTACTCCTAAATCCCCACCAGTGCTGTGAATGGTGATATTATTTCTAGGAAGTGTACCTACCTTCTGTAACTCTTTGAATATTTGCATGACCATACTTTGTGTGAAAGTTTTGACCTCTGAGAGAAAAAGCAAAAAAAAAAAAGAGAAGAAACTGAACACCTTTAATTTGAAGATGTTTCTAAGAGACTGATTTAAGAGACTGCTTTATTCTCTTCTTTCTGTCGTAAAATACCACACTTTTTAAAATCAGTTAATTTGGTGAAAGAAAACTGACTTGAAAACATTGAAATGCATTTTAAAATGTCAGATAGCCTTTTTAAAAACAGCTAAATGATAATAGGCTAAAGCATTCCCACATTTCAGCTGCAATATATTTTCTTAAGCAGCTGCAGTGATGTTTCTTAATTAAATAACCTAGGGTTAAACACTGGGAGTTTCTAAGTGTTGAGTACCCTGAACTTTTGATAAAGCAAGAGCAGAGAGTACTCAGCGCCTCAAAGGATAGGTCAGTGTTTATATAACAATGTGCGAGAATCAGTTTTTGTCTTGTTTTTCTTAGACATAATTTGATGTTTTACAATAGAAAAAAAAAAGTGTAAGCACATCCCAGCATATCTCTTCTATCACTGGTGCGTATAAAACACTTCCCCTACACTTTTAAGGTGATGAAAAGGACAACTAGCTTGTGTCTAAATCAGGAGAGCTTGATATGATGTCAAAGCCTTTGGCTAAACATAGATTGACTTAATTCCTTCAATAATGAACTTTGGTCCAGAGCATTTAACAACCACAAGAGGAGAAACCCAATATAAAAGAGAAAATCTCCTCATTCAGGTTATCTCGACTCCGCTGCAGGCAAAACATAGAAATATTTTTTTTCATCGAGATTCTCTGCAGCAGCCTGTTCCAAATGCCAGTATCCATCACTGATGACTGGATCAATAGCTCTGTTTTGGCCCCAGTCTCCTACGAGAGATGGCATGCCATCAGTGACAGACAAATATCACAGTTAAGCAAAGTATCCAGCCAGACCTAGTAACATTTTTATTGATTTTTGTTGTGCAAATAATGTCTTTTTGGGCTGAATAAATGGCTTTGAGCCAAACAGTCATTGTTTATGATTCCAAAATGCAATAAAGGGACAGGAAATATATTATAGCCTGTGTCTCAAGGCACACAACATAATCATCCTTTGGTGGTGAAAAACTATCCAGCTGAAACCATGAGTGCATATTTATCCATACTCTAAGGTACCTGTAGGACTTGCAAATCTCACACAAAATGTCCTGTTAGGAAACAGATGGTATTGCCCTTTAACCTATTGAATAACTCCTAGAAAACCAAGCAAAAAATAAGCACTATATTTCTTTAATCAATACAAAGAAAGCACTTTATTATTTTCCCTTCAAATGAAATATCAAACTTGCCAAAATGGTATTGGGATAATTTGAAAAAAAAGGACAAAACAGAAAGTGCCCTGATAGTTTTTCAAATGTTACAAAATTATACTAATAGTCCAGCAACCATATTTGTTGGTTTGGTTTTGTCTTCTGTTCTTTTTTGGGGATTCACTAAAACACATTTTGTATATTTTGTTAGTATTAAAAGATCATATTATTTCTTTCTTTAAAAAAAATCTTTGTTTTGCTAATATAATTATTATTTAGTGACTTAGGCTAGCAATGTATATTAAAAAAATCTCCTTATGGTTATATCTGTGCAGTAAATCTCAAGCCTTTTTTACTGGGTATGTGTTTAATATATCCAGTAGATTTAATAAGAAATCCCTCTTAGTCTCAGCAAGTGTGCAATGGCCGGACTTTCTAGACATACAGGTGTCATAAACAAATATTCTTTTTGCATGATATTGTTAAGTCACAGCACAAATCACCAGCAGCGAAGGTCTGAGGAAAGAAATATAACTGCCACACTGTCTACAAAATATTTTAACAGGTTTGTTGTTGTTTCCAATTAACTAGAAACAAGCTGTATTATTAGCTCGCATTATTTCAAAGGTGGTAAAACTATTTTGCCCTCATGGCACAGCCCTGTGTTTTCATGGAAAATATCAATAATTCAAACACCTCTCAGAAAAATTCGAGAATATTTATCCTCGCCTCAGAAGAGTCGATTCATCTGTAAGAAAATGCTACAGTAATCAAGTGCCAGCTTAAATCCTGTCTCTCTCACACTTTTGAATTTCAAGCTTTTATTAACTCTCTCATGACAGTTCTAAATATACATTTGAAGGGTTTCAGAGTGCAAGACAAAGGCTGTTCCTAAGAAACAATACACAAAATCAGGAGGCTTATTTGTAGTGTTTTGAAAATATTAAATTGCAGAAAATAAGATGGAAGTCAACGGGAAACTTCAAGAGGAAACATGGCTGTATTACACTGTATATGTTAATGGCCTTTTTATTCCTACCGTAAAACAAAAACTCTGATCCTCTTCCAAGTAAACCAATTGCAAAAATTTTTGTATTCTTCATCAGAAGTGGATATTCCCTTTGAATTGCATAAAATCACTAAATCACTCCAACAAGCTTCCTGATCATACTTCTCTGTTGTTTGTCTTTTTAAAGAGTTATGCTTCCAAACGTTTTTAGGGGATTTAAGCTTGCTTATTTTTTTCTTTCTTTTTTTTTTTTTTTTTTAATGGTATTTCCCAAAGTCTCAACCCTGGAAAGATTACACCTGTGATCACAAACTTTATGTGAGAAAGCTTCTCTGAGTCCGGACATCTCATGAGCCCAAAGTTACTCCCCTGTCTAAAGGTTCATGAAGGTAGAATGTGAAAAGGCACAACAGAGATAAAATGAGAGTGACTTTTGACATATCTCATACTGTACAGGATACCCACAGATTTGGCACCTCTTTTCCCCTTGTCCACCTCATCCAAGTATTCAAAAATCAGAATAGCCATCTTCTGAGATTATATCAACAATTATAATTATTACAATTATTAAATTATAATTAATAGTATCAGATTATATCAACTTCTGTCCTTCACTGACTGGTGTTAGTTTTTTGTATGCGTTACAGCCTCATATCATGAGTAACATATTCTCTCTTAGCCTAAAGGAAGATAAATTATCATTCTTCCATTTCATAGGGGTCAGGTCTATTAGGCAAAAAAATCTCTTATTCTTTGAACCCCTGCCTTTAGTAACAAGTACACTGAAGTCTGTGTGAGCCAAGTCTCTCTGAATCCACTGTTCTAGCCCTGACAATTGTTTTTCTGCACCTAAAGAAAGAATAAGAAACCAGTCAGAAATACCAGTTAAAATGCAATTCATCTGGCCTATTTCCAGATATCTCTCTCAGTGGGAGATGAATAGTCCTCCGAAGGTATCTGTTTCTTCCCATCAGCTACAAGGTGAACCCTGAATTACTGGCTTAGACTTAGATGTCTACCCTATTTTTAGATAGCCAGTTTAAGATAAATTAATCCAAACTTTGGTCACTCAGATAGTTTCAGGCTGTGAATCCTGAGCAGATGATGGTGTCTGTGGCCTTTAAGGCTGGACTGGGCAGAATTTCGAGCACACTGTTTCTTTCCATTTTCAACTGTCATTAGCCCTGAAAGGTCTGTTTACTTATTTAGAAGCCTCACTTTAATTTTAATCCAGAAAGCTGGTACCTGATGTTAGGTATTTTGATTTCTGTCTTTAGATATTCAGATGTTTTATGGGATTTGGCCTAAAATGTAAGATTCGTTTGGGCTGAAATCAAACTAAAAGTCGGGTGGAAGTAATTGGACTTCTGTATTATACTGAGAACATGTACACTTTTTTTCTTTTTTAAGCTTAAAGGTTTTTAGGGTGTTTTATTTGAAATTTTTAAACTCAGTGCAAATCAGAAACATTAAACCACGGAGTATGAAGCTATTGTCAAACACTTCAGTGCATAATCAGCCAGGTTACCAGTTCTCTGGTAGTCCCCAGTAAACTCAGACCTATAGTGAATCATTCCCAAGTTGGAGGAGCCAACCTACGTAAAACCCAAGCTGGGTATTAAGAGATCTGTAACTGCTCGTCCTGCAGACCTCAGGAACATATGTTCACACGCTTGACACAAACAGTCTGTGCCAGTAAAACCCAGGCCATTGTCATGCTAAGGAAATTCAACCCTCCCTGCAGATTAAGCCCTGTCCATGTCAGTTGGTCAGGCGCATCTTCTCCTGGGGGACTTGAAGCCTGCCAACTGAGTACATGGTTTCAAGAGGGCAAATAAATATGCTGTAACTGGATAGCACGTGAAATCTTCCTGCAAAGGCTAGTCACCTGGGTATTATGGACTGTGAAGTGAAGACGCTAGAATGAATGTTGTTAGGGTATGAAATCACCTTCACTGAAGAGGCTAAAAATAATGGAACAGAAACAGTTTCTTCACAATCCTCTTATTACAGATCCTGTTTTCTCTTTAGGTAAGAACCTCTCCACCCATTGCTCCCACTTCAAGAGCATAATTTAAAATATTTTTGTACAGCAAATGCAGCAAGGTGAAAACGGACATGCTTTACTGTCTGGCTGTTAAAGACAAAGACAGCTGTGGCCGAACTGATCTCATATCCCCACCAGCAATATTTTCATAACAGTTAGAGTAATGGTAAGGCAGAGGCTGTCACAGTTGCGTTTACCTAACTGTTTTCTTTACAACTCCTTCTCTGGTGATATCTAAGTTTATGATCCGTTTTGGAGGTGGAGTTTTCCACACACAGTCTTTGTCCACAGGTAAGTTACTGGGAGTGCTTTATTGGCACTTGGAGGTGTGTGAGTTACAGCTTTGCACTGGCCTTCCCTTCTCGGATGGAGAGAAGGGCTGACAGGGAGCAAGGGTAGGCTTGGGAACGTGCAGACATGAGGTCTGCCCAGACGCATTTAGCCAGCACAGGCTTGGGTACAGAGCAGCTAAGATTTGCATGAGGCAGGCTTCCTGTAAGAAACAGCGTGAGCCAGTGGACAGGCCCCTAGCAAAGCAGTCCAGATGTCTTGTGATCTATCTCTAGTTTTCTCTAGGTTGCCAGATGATCTTGGGAAAGCTGCTTCCTCCCGGGCCTTAATTTCACAGTCTGTAGACACTTAGAGGGACACCTAACCTACCATGTAATTTCAGGTGTTTCTCAAATGCCTATTTCCAGCAACTATGATGCCTACAAAACATTACCTGACTAATAATAATGTTTAAGAGGGAACAAATGATCATCTATTATACACTTAAGAGGTAAATCTCCAGCTTGATCACCTGGTGTGAGGTCAGAGCATCTGTTCGCTTTGTCTTTTTCACCGAGTACCTTTGGTACAGGAATTATTCTTATGCTCCCAAATACGAATGACAGATTTTAAAAGACTGTACTAGGAAGAGGAAGAAAGTGGGATTTCTGCCTCATGTAGAGTGTTATTTTCTCTTCTGAATTTCTGAATAAGTTTGCTTTTAAAAAAAAAAAAAAAAAACAACAACAAACAACCAACCACAGTTATGCAATATTTAAGCCTAAACAAGCTGCAGCAGTTTTTTGCCAAAAGCAACAAACTCTATAAGCCATCACGGGCTGAAACAGAGTAGCTCATGACTGTACCGCATCTATTTCCTCTCTAACAACTGTACCTCATCTATTTCCTCTGTAACACACAAAAAAAAAGTGATTATAGTACGTGCAAGCATATAGAAGCAATCATATGCACAGTGGACATCTCAGGCACAGGTCACAAACCAGAGTAAGAGGAATGAAGTAGCAGCAACATTAGCAATTAGTGCACAGCTTCTGCAAAGTCCCTGAGAATAACACTGGATTATTAGAGTGTAATAAAGTCCATGCTGTTGCATGTCTTCAGCACAGATATACTAGATAAACTTGTTTTGCTGGGGTGAAAAAGTCCCAAATGAGGTACAGGTTCACAGCCTGTAAACTGCATGGTTTCTCCAGGGTTTAGGAGATTTCAGAGACTTTTATAGGTTGGTTGAGGAAATCCTGATCTTTATGGGGAAACCATTTCAATTACTTTTGGTTTCTTCTGATACTCATGCTCAGGGAAGGAGACTTAATTAGGGCAGCAATACGCTCTCCCTCATACATGCACATTCTTTTGTATGAGGGAGTTTCATCTCCACACTTCCTAACTGTTTAAGCCATGCTGGAGTACTTAGTCATTTGATCTCAGTATCATCTGGGGACCAGCTGTCCCACCAGCTCTCCCACTCCCCATGTGGTCTCTGCACCCCATATGTTTCCGGCCCTTTTTCCCACATGCCTTGATCTCCCTGTATCTACCAGATACCCAGATTCCAACTCCTTTACTTACCTTACAAGTTATCTGGGCATGGTACCAATGGTGGTTTCCACCTCCATATAATTAGCAGGTATCTGGCCAAGCTTAGCACCAGTTTGCCATGGTGTTACAGCAAAAAGTAACACTTCTGGAAAGTTCCTGTGTTGCTCAATAAAATAAATCAAAAGAAAAAGTTCAAAAGATGAAAAAAATCAGAGAATAGGGGATTTTTGATCATACTGATAATGTACATATTGCCTGGAAAAAGATAGGGGGAGAAATGGTCTCTGATGGCCAGTGACTGTCTTTCCTAAAATCAAAATTCTGCTGATAGCAGAAGGTTGGTCACCAGAGTACTTTACCTCTTTCTGTCTGCTTCTTCATCAGTGATGTTGAGGTCTCTATAGGTGTTACAACCACTTTCCACCATTAGAATCCAGTCTTTATTATTATATTATTAAATATGATCCAACATAATCTTATATCTGATTCTATACATGTGACTTTAAATTCACTTCTCTACGCTACCAACCCTTTTCAGAGCCTTTTTGATCATTTAAGATTTATCTAGTAATATAAACTATGTTGTACTGATTCAAAATACTTCTTATATTGTGTTATATTTTGTATATTGCACTTTATATACCCTGTAATCAATCAGGAGTATACAAAAGAAAATGTCTTCACTATGAGCCAAATTTAGAGTGTCACTTTGACTTGATTACTATGAAGACTGAAACAAGGGTTATACTATGTAGTCCCCATCTGAGTCCTTGAACTGCGTATCTTGAGAACTAGAAACAACACGGTTTTGCCAGGGTAACACTCCACTAGCTTCTCAGCAGCATTTATTACCAAGGAAGCAACATTTGCAAAATATTTTCAAAAATACACATGGAATTGCAAGCTACCTCTGCATAGTCCTTTATTTACTTGCAGGTAGACATATTTTTCTGTCCTTACATCAACCTAACATTAATGTATAACCACAGCTTTCAACCTGGAATTTTGCCTTGGGTTGAGAAAGTTGTAGCAACCCTAGTAATGCAGCCGTCTTCATAAATGAAGCATTTAAAAACAATTAATCACTGTGGACAGTATCTGCAAAATGTTCCCTGCATCGCGTAACTCTACCATTCAGGATTAGACCCTGAGAGAGCAAAGCATGAAGCAGATGCACAATTTCAAGCATGAGAGAAGTTCCATTTACTTCAATGAACTGGTGCCCAAGAGTTTTTCTGGATCAGATCTTGCACCCTCACATCAGTAACTAAGGCAGAGTCAGGCCAAAAATCTAGGGATGAAACTGCAGATACAGAAAGAAATATTGCTCCCGGAGAGTTGTGCAAATTTGATGAGGCTTTCGGTGCATGAAGACAGTCAAGCATTGCAACAGCTTGCCCAGAGAAGTTGATCACTCTCTACCTGTGGAGGGTTTCAAGGCCAGAGCGGATAAAGCCCTGAGAAACCTGCTCTGACCTTGTAGCTTTCCCTGCTTTGATCAAGAGGTTGGACTCCTGAGGACATTTACAACCTTACAACAAATTGTCCTGTGACCTTATGAACGTACTGATACAAAAATTCAAAAACCAAAACCTTAAATCACACCAGTTTATCTGTGGTCTTACTTCTCACATACTATAACATTACCTTAATTTTCAAAAATATTTGAAAAGGAAATATTGTTGAGAGACTTGAGACATCATCAAAGGTTTGGCCTCGACTTCTGGTATTTGTTGCCTGATGGTTCTCTCTCTTCTACCTCACGGTTATTGAAACCACTTGCTAATAAGCATAATGTTTTCAAAAGCACAAATTAAGTGGAAGAGAGGATCAGTGTTTCTAGTCCCTGATGACGATCTTATCAGTGTAAAAAAAAAGGACACAACAACATGATCCTAATGTTATATTAGACATTTGGGAACAAACAAAAGTCTGAAGATATTTCAGCAGCGTACAGCTGGACATGTAGCTGAAGAGCTTTTCTAAATGTCTGTCTCTGATCATGTTCCTCTGTAAATACTGAGAGGTGATGCTTGTTCATATAGCAAAATATTTTCCTAGTTCCTTTGTTTCTTGGTTGTAGCATAAGTAAAACGACAGAAAGTATCATTTTGCAGAACGAAAAAGGACTTTAACACTGAGAGGGACTTGAAAACAATTTTAAAACACTTTACAAAACTATTGCAATGATATTGTCATAGTAACCTATTCCTCCTGGACTGTGATTATAGGAATCAGGGAGTGAGCAAAGCAGTCATGAGGATTTTTCTGGGTTATCTGGCTTTGAAAGGATCATGTTCAAACCCTGAAAAGATAAAAGAGAGACTATACAGAATGTAAGCTGGACTGTTAAACATTTCCATATGACAAACTTCTCTCCTGAGATCTGACCTGCCTGTAGATTCCCCAGTTTGCAGATCTGAAGGAACTAGGCCCACCCGCGCCTGCTCTAAAAAGAAGAAGCTGGGTCTGACTAGCTTTTGAAAACTACTTTAAAATTCTCACCAGAAAATACCTCAATAAAGAAGAAAGATACATCCAGAAAACATTTAAAAGAAAATCCCACGAACCAGGATTTTTAGAAAGTATCTCATCTAAAAAATTATTGTAAAAGCAATATCCCATGTAGGTATTTCTGAAAGAAAACGTAGAGACATTTCTTTTTCCTACAGATTACTGGTAAATTATGTCCTTAGGCAGCAATCCTGGCGTTTAGGCACGTGCATGACTCCAAACACATGGGTAGTTTCATAAACCACAATGGACCTATATGCAGCATTTGCAGAACTGAGATCTGTAGTCCTAAAGCAAAATTTTATCTGCCAGCAATAATTATGTTGGTGGGTTAAAAAATTGGAGGCACGACTAGCCAGATGTAGATGTTTCTCCTTCATCCAAAAGAGTGTTTCTCCGCTATACCTCTAGCGTCTCCACAGATGCTAGAACCTGATCTCACCTTCCGTCCCCGTGACAAGGCAGAGCCTTAGGTAAGTCAAGGGAAAATGTGGGATTTGCTTCCTGTCAGGACAGAGAGCTGCTGCACACCTACGTACAGCTGTTAGTGACTGAGCATGCGCTCCAGCTGTCATTGTATGTCACAGCTGTCCATGTCACGTTGTCATGTAGCTGATGTCAGACAAATAACGTAGCTCAAGGTCGTTCTAGAAAGCTCGTGACATCACGTATCACAAGACCAGGTGGGATTTGCAGGCAGCCTGATGTCAGCCTACTCTTCAAACAGAGCAGGCACACATCACAAAGCTGCAGGTATGTCCCCTACAGGAGAAAATGTCAGTACTGCCAGAATGCATTACTAAATAGAAAATATTCAAAGGAACACAAGCATTCGAGGAACAAAACTATCAAAATGATAATGTTGATCAATTATCAAAGTAAAATCAGGCACCCAGGTTAATATTTAGTGAGCAGCCATCATATAAATATAAATGTAAAATCCTTTTTAGCATTAATGGGAGTCAAGTTGAAATCCGCCAATTACCTTCTGACATCCTAAATACATGGGTGCATACATCTTAAGAAAGCCTGCCACTTAGCGATTTAAAATCTATTCTTAGAAAATGAAGAACAGCTTCTCTGGCAAGTTTCCCATGTGGATTCCCAGTAACTATTGTAAACCCACTCAAAGCACTCATTTCTCATCGCAAATTTCCTCTTAGTTAAAAATAATAATAATATTGTTAATCATCTACATCATCACGTCCAGTGATTTAAAAAAAGCTACTTTGACAATTCAGATCAGCTAGTGTTTGGTGAAATATTAATTGGTAACGGTTTGCCCTGTGTTTGGTAAAGCTGACACTCGCTGGAGAGCCAGCAGCAGGTCATCTCTCAGCTTAGCTTGACACCAAAGGCCCTTGCTGCCAGAAAGCCCCACTCAAATGCACATCTAGCTCAAGAAACTCTTCTGCACCGAACAATCAATTTGAGGTTCTAAAAACTTTCTTCCTCACGTATATATGTCACGTATAAATTGCATAACAAAGTAAATTCCTCACTTTTGCCAGTTACTCTTAGCAGATCCACAAGCCTCCTCCCTGCAGCACATCCCTCAGGAACTTCTCAGCCTTCAGCTGCACCTCGCACAATCACAGCACAGCCATCTGGCCATCCAAGGGTGTTTCACCTCAGCCGTCTTCTCCTAAATCAGGATTTTTTCACAACTGCAAGGATCAATACCAGCTGTAACTATTATATGAACTACAGAAGTTAGGAAGCTTGGTTTCTTGTGACTTGTGTTTTGTTGTTGAATTGCTCCATGTCTAATGGATTAACACCTCCATAACACATTTCCACATGGATCTTCTGATTCTAATATTAGAAATCATGATACAACTTTTATTTCATAGAATCATAGAACGGTTCGGGTTGGAAAGATCATCGAGTTCCAACCCCCCTGCCATGGGCAGGGACACCCTCCACTAGCCCAGGTTGCTCAAAGCCTCATCCAGCCTGGCCTTGAACCCCTCCAGGGATGGGGCATCCACAGCTTCCCTGGGCAACATGTTCCAGTGTCTCACCACCCTCACAGTGAAAAATTTCTTCCTAATATCTAGACTAAATCTACCCTCTTTCAGCTTGTACCCTTTACCCCTTGTCCTCTCACTACACTCCCTGATGAAGAGTCCCTCCCCATCATGGAGGTGTCCCTGCCCATGGCAGGGGGTTGGAACTTGGTGATCTTTACGGTCCTTTCCAACCCAAACCATTCTATGATTCTATGATTCTGTCTCTCCTTTTGGCCCCCTTCAGGTACTGGAAGGCTGCTATTAAGTCTCCTCGAAGCCTTCTTTTCTCCAGGCTGAACAACCCCGGTTCTCTCAGCCTGCAGACCTTCAGCCACCTCAAAACCTGTGAAACATTTTTTGAAATCTCTGTTCTTGTACCAAACTTGCTAGAAATTTGCTATCAATTTCAAAAGACATAAGAGAGATGCTTAGATCCGCTGACTTCACAAAACATATTTCTTCAGGAAAGCATCCTGATAAATCTGCCAGGTTTTCATCTCAGTAAAAACATCACTGTGAATAGTAGACCTCATCTTCACAGGCTCATTTATCGTTGTTTTGACAAGCCATTTGGGTACAACTTGTTTAGATCCATTTAAATAATTAGGTCTAACAACCATTAATAAATTACTAACTTAAAATTTGGTCTAGCAGACAACATCTTTTAAAGTTTTTATATTTTTTATATAAAGATGAGTTCTTCCTATTTAGAGTCACACTCTCAGAACTTAGCAAGAATCTTTACATAATGATTCTCTCTCAGAGGAGTATCAAATACATGCATCTAAGTAATAGTTAACGATACTTCTTTTGCTCTTACTAGAGCCTACAGAGTAAAAAGGGTTCAAAACTTTCAGCTTTTTAGACTGACTGAGAATTCAAGGTCTAGAGTATGGAGAGCAATTCAATAGGTAGCGAATCCAGGGCTTTGAAATGTTGGGGAGCTGGAGATAAGGCATAGAAATTATGTCTACACACTGAGGAGACAGGTGCAGAGAACACTTTTTAGGGCACTATAGAAAGATAAAGTTAATTGAAGCAAAAATTCACTATAATGATGGGAAAAACTGAGAATTATTGCAACTGAATATCTATATATCTATATTTGTATATCAGTGTATGAGAGATCACTTTGACATGAGTAATAAATGAGACCAGTTTTAAACACTAGAACAAAACTCTACCAAATTCTTTCAATAATAACACATTCTTCACTTAACAATTTTTACACATTTTTTAATTATTTTTAGTACGTATGGAAAATTGTTAATTCTTAACATTTATATCCTTAGCTGTGAGCATACAAATTACCTGTGAGTATGCACAATTACAAGGTCATCAGGCTCAAGAGCTCTTTTGGGACAGAAGTTGGAAAATAAATGGACTTGCTTGCTTGCTTGCTTCTCCAATTTTCCTTGCTTTTGCCTGATTTTTAATGTTATTTATCCCCCTCCCAAAAAGGGTTGTCCTCAGCTTGGCCATGTGCTTGTTCTTTGTCTTTCAGCTTTTTGTTATGTGGGTGCTTCTATCCTGCAACTATACACATCTTTTCCCCTTTGATGATCACATTGTTCACATGTTTATGCAAAATGCTTATACTCTGTGTCTGTCTATGCGATCACAATTTTGCAAAAATATTTGTATATTATTGTTGTTGTTTAAACTATTTTAATGTAGTCGTATTTAACTAATTGTTATTAATTATATACTGATTAATACAGTTATAATTTCTAAGTGTCACACATCTCTGCTTTGGCTTCAGAGTCCATCTTAGAAGAGGAAACTGAAATAACTTGGCAGAGAACCTAACAAAAATAATGTGGTGAAGGGTTGCCTGTTGATGATGGCCATGAGATTCTGGAACAGCCTTTTGGCAGAGTAAATGGAGGGGGGAAGTTTTTAGGTGGAGCTGATAACTTTGTTCTATTTTTGAAAGGAGCAATATGATGTGATTTCAACAATGGCAGACAACCAGGTATGATGACTCAGATCAAGTTGTATAATCTTGTGTTCTCCTTCCATATGTTGGATGATGATTAAGTTACCCAAGGGAGGAGAGAATTAATAGTTCATGCAAATAGGAACTACTATAGTGAGCGTCCATTATGCAGATCCAGCACAGAATAAGGTTCTTCTGGACCCCTTTGCCACTAAACCATTCACAACCCGCTCCTGCTTTTGTGAAGAGGGAATGAGCATTTAATGAGTAACTTCAGGCTCTTCAGCCTTAAACAGGAATTGCACTGTTCCTCTTGGGATTTGGTCCTGGATTTCCATTTCTGTCCTATCAGTCCTAGAACTGACACTACTATATGACAATTTTGGAAGTTTGATCTGCTTGGTCAAATTAGGATGACAGTTCAATATTTCTGAAAAAAAAGGAATATTAAAAAACCCAACAGGAAAATAGAATTCATCTTCTATCTATCTTTCACTTCTTAATATTGCAGTAGGAAACTGGAAAACACGGTACCCACTTTATACCTTACCAGCAGCTATTCAGTCAAAGCAGAATTCATAGCAGATAGAGACAAATCATCTGATGGCAGAGGTTAAAAGAAACCTGTTACTATGACAACAGATAGGGTCAGATAACAAAATGAACAGACACTTTTGATCTTCAAAAAATTCTTTTTCCTTTGCTCTCTCCTCTGTTATCTGGACTACTCCATCAAACATGTAGCAGATAACAGAGTTAAAAACCCAATCGACCTTCAAGGAAGACCAGACAAGTTGGAAAGTCTATGGAAAGGTTACTATTGCAGTGAAAATGCTTATGATTGCATTTTCCGTGAGTGTGTGTGTGTGTGTGCATGTGCATGTGTGTGTATTTTACCAGAGTAACAGAGTACTGTTCTAGAGGGTTTACAAAACCATTGCAATGTTGAGGTATTTTCTTTTATATAATGCCACCCAAGGAAAGGAAATAGAATATAATGTGATCTTAAATGACCTGCTACAAAGCCATATTGTATAGTTAGAATTCTGTGGGTTTAAAAAAAATGTATTTTAGGCACTTTTGGATTTTGGAGCAGTAATTTATTGTGCATACTTTACCACTAAATGTTACTTCACACATACTATTAACGCTGGAAAAACACCTCTGGATTCTAAACTCTACAAAATAGCACAATGTCATATTTTTGTATTATTTTACAGTATTTCAAAGAATTGTTTATTGATAAAAATCAGCATGTTGTGCACTGGTGAGTCGGAAAGAAAAACAAAGCACCATGTTACCACACTTTACAGTTGAAATGACAAAAGAGCAAAGAGAAAAAAAACAACAACAAAACAACACTAACTAAAGGGAAAAAGCTGTCTTTTCATCTGAGGCTACTAAAGAGGTAAGTTTTCATTGCACAAGTCAAAATGGCACTTCCTACATGTGGTAGTCCTGTTGTCCTAAAGGCATGTCTCAACCCAGGAACTGGTTTATGTAGGTGAGCGTATTTGGGGCCAGGGGTTCTACTCTGACATTTTCCAGTCCTCCTCCAGATGGCATTGCCATTGAATGGTTAAGTGAGACAGTGACTGTTCCAGACACTGTGTTAATTGAAGCTAAGTACAAAAGATCTTCCACACTGCATGTCACGGGTTGGGAATATCTCCTGGTAATCCTGGCCCACCTTCATCGATGGTACTTGAGTGATATATTAGATTTACCATGTGCATCAGAGGAAATATTTATTCTGCAAAAAAAACAAAAGTTGCGTGAAAATTTCACAGGGACTCTTGCCCTGATTTCTCTGAGTTTCACACAGAAGCAATTGACTTAATGCTAGAATTTTCACTCAGCAAAAAGGGGATGACAAGGTGTGTTGCTATTACAGAAATTGCACTGCTACTGTCAATATTGGCAATAGAGAGAAAAACAACCACTATCTTCACATTAATAAAACTTTTTTTTGCTTTTTTTGCTTTTTTCTGTTTTCATCATGAAATCAAAAAACTCTATCTTTGACCAAAATTTATATTTAAAAAATATTAATTTCACTTGCATATGTTCCTCTCAAGGCAAGACATTTGCATTTTAGCTGATTCTGCACTAGGAACAAAAAAAGGTTCTGATTCCTGGCTTAGTAAGACCCTGCGCTTCAAAAAACAAAAATTTCACACTTCATAACTTGCATAATCTTTTGTTTCACAACTAAACTTTCAAAATAAGTACTTTTAAAATACTTTTTAAAATATTTTCCTATATCTATCAGAAAAGAAGAACTAAAAGTTCAGTGTTGGTATTACATATATTTATGTTGACTTCATTTTTGGGCCAAATATTTTATTTAAATTTTTGGTTTTTAAAAGTTTCAGAGATGTTGAATTCACTATTTCATTGTTCTTTGTCCATACTAACAAGTTTGGAAGGTTTTGGGGGTTTCATCATGTTTAGTTTTCAATTGGAAAAGATGTATTTATTTAGCTTAACTGATGACACATATCACGCTCTGAAACTCGTACAGCTGCTGGCCACTGTTCTGATGGAGAACAAGGACAGGAAGTGCTGTGCTATAAACATTGTACAGTACTAACCAATTTCTGTAAATCAATCAACTATAGATAACTCTTGCATGAAAATCCCGGTACAAAGCAAAAAAATAGACATGGTGTATGAATGTAATTCTTTGTGATTAGCTGATCTTCAAACTCTTCAAGAAACCTAAAGGGAATTTTCTGTTCAGTGAAATGGTCTCAAAAAAAACCCCAATTTGTATTATTTCCAAAAAGTACCAAGACGTTACGCACAGGTTAGAGTAATAGGACTGGAGGAAGGAGAGAGATTTTAGGAAATTCTGCATTTAAACAAAAATGCTACTATCTCGCTGGCACCTGTTTAGTGCATAAAAGTATTGCACTGTTTGCATACTGTGGATAAAGTCGGGTTGAGGCAGCTTTCAATTTTGGAACATTAACACATTGTAAATGTCCCTCTCCTCACCACTAACATGCTTGATAGCATGTTTCCTTAGCAGTTGAAAAACAGAGTTGAGTAGAGCTGAAGTGATCTGAGGGACCCAAATCAGATCAGTTATAAACTTCATTTCCTATGCCAGCCTGCTGCCTCATGGAAAGAGTTATTTATGTTCAGCAAAGCTGCAGCCTCTTCTAAGGGCAGATTCAGTGGCCATACTGCATCTTTTAATGTGACATTCTGAGACACATCACCTTCCCGTTAGCTCCTACAGCACTGTCTATGGAAAGCTTCTCAGAGATATGGTGGGACACAGTCCCACCAGGGAAACTGCTGCATGGGAGAGGCATGGGACCCGCAGGCATTTCCGGGGGATGCAGTTTGATGATGAACTGATTTGAAGATCAATGATTGTCATTTCTCAATTTAAAATCCATATAAAAAGGGTTGTTGCCCGTATCTGAGAACTATGAGATATATACCTAAAGAGAAAGAAAAAAAAAAGAAAAAAAACCAAAAACTCTACAATTATCTACATATACTCCAAATTATTCTTAGACACCACTGGGTTGGTATTGTACAGTAAGTGTGTATACTAGTGAATGAATATTTGTAGAAAGAGCTGGGGCAAGGGCCTAGGAGCCCATCTCTCATTTGTTCATGTAGCAGACACGTTTTTCCTGCCCGTGTCCTAGAAGTTCCTCTCTTCAAGCTACTCAACCCCTCTGCTGAAGCAACAACAAAGTCACCAATCTGTGCTAATTACCAGAAATTGAACTTAAATGTGGAAGGACTTTTGTTCAGGCCAGTGCAGAGTTGCCATTCGCCTCCAGTTTTCATTCACCTGATCTTGAGATGAACCAGAAGAAAAACAATCCATGTTAGAACATTTTCAAAGAACACATGCAGTATCTAAAGAAGAAAAAATAATTATTAAAAAAAAAGGTATGTGCTACATAGTATGTCTTTTATCAAGGCATCTACATCCCAAGCTAGAAAGTCCAATTTCTTTTTTTCTCAGCTCTATTCATACGGGAAAAGCAATTTCTTATTTTAGAAAATGAGTGTTTCTAGACTGTGAGTATACCTGTGGGACTTAATTTTTTTTTCTTTAATATTCTTCTCTTTAAGAAAACACTTCAGATAAAATATTTTTAGATAATTCCACAAAGTGCTAATGTCAAAAACCCTGTAAAGGGCTACTGTTTGGTAACTTTTCGACTTGCCTTTTGAACAAAATAAAAGTGTGCAGGTGAGTATTGTACTGTATGTCAATAACTGAAAAAAAAGAGATGTAAAGGCAAGCTAAGTAATTGCCTAACAGTACTTGTACTAATGACCATGAACTTCTATTATGCTAATTTTTCTTTGCACTTTTAATTACAGATCAATAATACTTTGTGGTTGACATTTAAAAATGCTGAACTGCATGTAGGAACACGGACTGAATAAAAATATACAATGTGGTACTGAATTTGCCAAATCAATAAACTTTGCCATTTAACAAACAGTAGCATGTAAACAGTCACCAAGATTAGCAAGTGTAGAAGACTATGCTTCAAGTGCTTAACTATTGTTTAATAACACTAAGCTTCAGTTCATTGACAAAATTCTACTGCTGTGAAAATCAGCCATTCTATTGTTTGATTGCTTTATTTATGCATAGCATCCCTTTCAAAGGCTTGAACCGAAAGCTAAACAGCACTCATTCTCTTTAGAAAATAAGGTTCTTAAAGATCAAAAGGTGAATAATTGCATGGGTTTTAGCCTACCTTTCCTTACTTAGATAAATGATTTTTTTTTGCTTAAAAAAGCTTTATTGTAACAAGTACATTTAATAAATAGGATCATGGCATTAAATGGTAGTTACATAAGAGAATGTCAATATAATATCAATTATTCTCTTTGAAACTAAAGGCTAGAATCAATAAAATGCCCTTCAACTTTCCTATGCCAACTCATGCTAAGATAAGCAGGAAAGAGCAATTATTTCAATCTTTTGACCCTGCAAACTGCATTTTTTTTTTCTTTTTCCTTTTTTCTTTTTCTTTTCTCCTTTTTTGCTACTATGTCAGATACGGCAGATGTTCTGACACCAAAGCTAGCTATAAAGTGGAAATCCTAGCCTGTGAAAGATGTTACACTTTCTACGAGAAAAAAAATTACATGTTGAGTCAGGACACCAAAAAAATAGATGCCACAGGCATCTTGTTCCTCATGCAGCCAGACTTGGCGGAGGAAAGAGATGCCAGATGCAGGTCACTGGGATCTTCTGCCTTCTACCTATATTCCAGCTCATCTACAAGAACGTTGACAAGTATCTCCTTGGGAAGATCAAGAAACTGCCATTTTTGTGTCAGGGTGGTGTGTCAGAGTGCATTTAAAATTTCAGTCCAGGGAGGAAAATAAGAGGATTTTCCACTGGTAAAACATTTCAGCAGGATATTACCAACAAGTTCTATTTGCTGTTTACTTCCTGGAGCTCTCAATCAGAGCTGAACAGATCAAGAAATCGTCTCATTAAGGCAGCTATTGCACGTTTGTAAATTTAAAGATCACTTTTGCAACTGTTATTGACATTAATGAGCACTTATTCTTGTAAGTGGTTCAAACTAAGTCCCCTTTAAATCAATGGATTTACTGTTTCCTAACTGGGTTAAGTATCTCCATAGCTCCTAGAGCTGACTTAATTAGCAAAGTCTGCTTAGGAGACTTTACACAAAAGTAACTAACACAAAACATGTTCAGTGACTGACTAGACATTTTCCCTAGGGAATTTTCCCCGAGTGACACCAGTTTTCTGCAGTGTAAAGCATAGAGATACCTCTAACCCCAGCTACACCACCCAACATAAGAGTGGTGAGGAGATGGGAATGGGTATGGAAAGGTGAAATTTAGGAGGGGTTCGTTAGAATTGCTTTCAAGGCTTTGTATCGCTATCATTCATATTTAGTGGATGGAGAACTCCAGTCAAGAATAGGGAGGAAAAAATTACAGCTTTAGTTGGTCTAAGCTGCCAACTGAAAGTAATGATACCTAGAGCAACTTAATGAGGGAATTCAAGCACCTCCATGGCCTGCTGCAGCAGAAAAGTGGTTACAAGATTTTTTTATTATGACCTTGCTCCCTTAGTCATATATCTTTGGTCTCCTCATCGTACTGTGACACTGTCATGGTGCTCCACTTTGCTCTGTGCTTTGTTCTTTGACTGATATCATATGCTGTTTGACTACTACCTTAAATGGTCACGGATGTCACAATCAGTGAAGTTACTGTACCTCAGCTGAGGCCACTTACAGTGTTAGCATTCAAAACTTCAGCCATTCAGAAAAAGTAGTAGACATTTTGAAAGGCTTCCCCAAATCATGCATCAGCAGAAGCAGTATGTTATTGCAGCAAACTAGAATTTCTGGGCACATAAACAGAAATTTGTTTCTGTTGTGGTTTTAACAGAGCTAGCATCAAACGCCACACAGCCACTCGCTCGCCGTCCCCCATTCCAGGGGACAGGGGACAGAATTGGAAGGTAAAGGTAAGGAGACTCTATCCCAGCTGAAACCAGGACACTTTGAAATGGAGAAGGCGTGGGAAGATATTTTGACGAATACTAAGAGAAAGTACAAAAAACTTGCTGTATGTTTCGCTGCTCTTGCCAATGAGACCAGTTTCAGAAAATAAAGCAAGAAGAGAGGAAACTCTGAAGTCAGCTGATGGGTGAATATCATTATAGTGATTCCTAGCATTTTTATCTTTGAAATCTGAAGAAATTTAGTATTGGTATGCCTAAGCTCTTGTCTAAAACATCTAACCTGTTTTTTTAACTGCCTAAAGTAATATATTAACACACTGATATAAATCTATTGCATCAAGTGTGAGAATGGGAGTGACAGATTAGAAAAAGTTACTTAAAGTACAAGTAATTTAGGTTAAACAGAGAAGTCAAACAATGGAACAGTAACCAAAAAACAGTAACTTTTGCAAAGGTCGCATGCCTCAAAAATAGACCAATTTTCTTTGATCATGACAGCAGAACAAAAAAGGAAAACTTTATATTAAGTATTTGATATCTTTTACTTCACCCTTTAAAACCTTTTGACCAGCTCCCTGACAGCTTGCTATTAAGAAACTAGCAATGAATTATAAGTTTTAACAAAGACAGAAAATAGGTCATTCTCTGTTTATTATTGCTTCTATTACTGGGTAAAAGTGCTATGCAAGGTGCTTGAGCGTATAATCATAATGCTATTTACACAAGTCAAAACATCATATTTGTGAGGCTTTCATAAAGTTGCATAAACACATGGGGGAGAGGTGGAGATACCCACCTATGACTGGCTCATGGGAAGACTCAGCCCAATGATCCCTGCTGCGTTCACTCTCTGCTCAGTGTGCCAGAAGTTATGTCCATCCCCAGCAGCATGCCCTTAAATTTAGTTGTATCTCTTTAGGGCAAAACTGAAGAGAGTTCTCAAACATCACCAAGAGGATTTTTAGATTCCATCAGTGTCTCAGGCTGGGATGTCGTATGCAAGTCCCGGAAACTTGGTGCAAGTGTCAGCAAAGCAGAGTCTGACGTCCAAATAAAGAATCACACTCATCGTGTCAGTGAATCTGTGAAGGAAGACAATGGCATTGCAAAGAGGTGTCATATTGGTGTCTTATTTTCCACCCCCAAATCATTGGGAAGGCCACCCTTCCTTTCAAATTCTCCTATGTTCACATTAAGCCATTCCATGCAATGAAGTCTGTGGACAACCTGACTTACAGTCACACAACATCTCTTTGAGTTTCACTGAATGCTCTGGACTGCCTGACTCCTGTAGACTGACTATGTCTAGAGGCAAGAGTAGGATAACGGCTGTGCTACTCACCTGGAAGTCAAGGGAAGTGGTGTTATTTAGGCCCAGACAACAAGAAGCATCATACAGTTGCTTGCTCACTCCTTCCCCTCTTGTGGGATGGGGAGGAGAATCGGAAGAAAAAAAAGAAAAGGTAAAACCTTGTGAGTTGAGACAAGGACAAGGAGGGATCACTCACCAATTATGGTTACAGGCGAAACAGTCTTGACTTGATGGGAAAAATAAATTTAATTTGTTACCGATCAGATCAGAGTAGGATAATGAAAAACAAATCTTAAAATCACCTTCCCCCCATCCCACCTTTTTTCCTGGGCTCAAAAACTGCTCCACTGCCTGGAGCACCTCCACCCCTCCTTCTGCACTGACCTTGGGGTCTGCGGAGCTGTTTCTCTCCCATCCCACTCCTCTCTCTGCTGCAGGTCCCAGCATTTTTTTTCCCCTCTTAAATATGCTGTCACAGAGACAACTGGCAACACTATGCAACAAAATTTCCCTACAAACTGTCTTAGCCTTGCCTTTCTTAATTTTCTTGCTTTAATCCATTCTAGAAAACGAATTGTTCATATTCTTCAAATTTCTTGGGTTTGTACATGAGCATCTAGGATCCTGTACACTCTAGAGCTGCAGACGTCATCATTCTTTGCACCAAACGACACCTGACTCTCAGCCAAAATAGGGGAAGAGCATTTAAAGATCAGAGTATGCCACTACAGCAGTCTCTTTTGACTTTCATGAATAACAGAAGGTTGAGATTTTCTGTAAAGGATTCTCCACATATCCTGATTTAATCAGAACGCATCTTTATACAGTTACCAAACTTTATTTAAAGACTTCAAGTAATGCAGAAGCCATCACCAGAATTAACAAGCTGTGCTGACGAACAATAGTCCTTACCATTAAAAATATGCACTTTGTCTGACTTTATTTCACTTTACTCTCCAGCTGAAAGATCCTATCTTACTTTTCAAGCTAGATGAAGGACTCTTCCATCAGAAATGTTCTCTTCAGCTGCATGTACAACACAGAAGTGAGTAACCGTGCAACTTTCTCTCCGATAAACAAAACGCATTGAGTTCTTCTAGTTTGTCCCTTAATGCAACTTTCTAGACTAGGAATTTTTACTGTAGCTTTCTTCTGAACCCTTTGAGGTGAAGGTAGCTCAGTTCTGGTATTGGTGGATATTTTATCAGGACTGTTGGTGACCCAACACACATGTTAGTGGGGTTTTTTTACCTAAAAAAGTATGAATGAGGACTCTAAGAAAATAATTGGTGCAAAGTTTATAGTGCTTGTCTTTAGCTGTGTTCAGAAGTTGTAAAATACCAAATTGATCAATATGCAAACATGAGTATTTGTATCTTTATAAATTCACTTCTGTATTTCACTGAGTGAGCAGTGTTTTCTCACTTTAAAAACATTGTCTTTCCAAAAGATCTTGACTACTTTTATGAAACATTCAACTATGTTTATAAATATTTAAACAGTTGCTGACTAAGTTTTAGATTCCTGGAATCGGAGCTATTTATTGTAAGGACTATGTAAACCATGTAAACTATGTGTGTGTCACTCCTTGAACCAACTTCTTTGGTGTATAGAGCTTCAAAACAATATTCAGAGTGTTTTTTAAGATAAAAAGATATTTGCTTCTTAGTCCCATGAAATATGAAGTTACTAAATTCCTAAATATGAGTTTACAGTATTTTTGGACCAGCACTATGGAAGTTGTACATCTTTCAATTACCATAAGCCCCGTGGCGAATCTCTGAAAGATGCTTATAAAGTCTATTAAGATGTCGCAATCTTTGAGCTCTATGAAGCTCATATGTCCATTTCCAAAACATTAGCTTACTAACCATATACAACATCAGGAAATATTTCTTGTGGAATGCAGGTGCCTGTGATTTACTGTAAAAATAAAATACATTGCTAGATGCACAACAAATCAAAGTAAATCAGCTTCACCCAGAAATTAATTTACTCTAATTATCTTGGCACCTACTTCAGATGTTGCAGATAAACCAAAATGAGTTACAGATGTAAAAGCTGGAGAAAAGACAAGAAATAGTCACTGTAACAGAGACTGAAAGAATCGATTATAACACCAATTTTCCCAAACCTGAAAAGAGTGGTTTATCAGAAGAAAACTGCATTTCTGTTCACTCCCAAATCCCTAAAAGAATTCTGATTCTGCTGATTTCTGGACTAGAAATGTCAGATCAAACTCCTCTCCTCAGCAACATAAGAATAGCCTTAAATTCTAGGAGACATCAGTTCTGGTTTTTAGGTACTTAACTTCCAGTTGCAGCCCAAACACTTTATCTAGTATACAACTGTATTTGCGAGGCCCATGCTCAGCCTGGCTAATGTGTTGGCCATCACGACATTTGGAAAAAAGCGAGAACATTTTAAAGACCAACTATCTTTTTGGATGTTGAAGCTGTCACACTCTTTCAACTGGGGCATTTCTAGCTTTACTGTGATGGATAGTTTAGTCGTTCTTTGCTAAGGTTTTGGCATGTTGTGGGGTAACTGGTGATCAAATGTATTGCTAGTGTATTCCCATCCTGTGTTTCAAGGAGAGGATAAACACTTTTTATTTAGTCCAGCTATGGCATACAAAAGCTTTCGGGCTATTTCAGATTGCTGAATGCTCTCCAGATGCAGAGGACCAGCCACAACTGGTCTTGCTGTAGATAGCAAAGGAGGCAGTTCTCATACACAAGGCAATGGATTGTGAACAAAAATCTCAACTAAAACAACAGGATAAGCCATTGCAAGCTTTTTCTTAATGTTTTTGTTGAGACACAATTTCATATCTTTTTGAGCAGGTGGAGCCTATCTACCTGACAAGTTAAAAAATGAATATTTAAGGCGTATGTTTGAATAAAAAACATTAATCTGTTCACATACAGTGTAGTTATAGATGATACATGTGGATGTATATCAAACAACTGTCATTTTTTTTCTGCCATCTGAAAACAATATTGTTTTACTGTCCTGATTTCATAATATAAGTATGTTGTGCAAATGGAAAGCTGCTCTATTTCTATTAAAGATTAAAAGTATTCAATAAGCAGAGGAATTGCAGGAATATAATTCAATTTAAGACCAGTAATTTGTGTAAATAAAAGTCTAATATGAAAGAATCACAACAAGTGGAAATTAAGAATGTTCAATTTTTCATTATACTTATCAAAAGAAAAAAGAGCTTGTGCTCATTAAAAAATTCTAAAAATAACAAGGTTTAGTTTCTCCTATGAGTTCATATTAATTTTTTATTTTCCATTTTAAAATTAGGATTGTGCCATATACATGCTTTTTTTCTGCCTACAAGAATTGAATTTAAACTTTTCTGTTAAATTATTAACCATGGTTTTAGTATGTTCTGAGGTGAGTAAATTAAGAAATCTTGGATTGTAGGAGAGCTGGAAAGTGCCTGTACCAAGGGAACTGGTGATAAAATTGACTAGAACTGTCTCGGGATAGGTACTTCAGATTTCTTTG
Organism: Pterocles orientalis; assembly: GCA_011057875.1. NCBI lineage: Eukaryota > Metazoa > Chordata > Aves > Pterocliformes > Pteroclidae > Pterocles > Pterocles orientalis. The sequence goes on from WKFP01015081.1 coordinate 682,877, forward strand.
CAAAAAAAAAAAAAAGAAACGTGATGGCTGATTTTAACGCTAGCTTTTTTGGGCTTTTGATTAGTTCACTGACTATTGCTGATACTGATTAATGTTGGTAAATTACATCAGTCAATGTTCTTCCCCACAATAGAGGGGAGACTAAGGGGAAACTAAGAGGGTTGCACAATAAACAGGAGCTGCTTTGAGGTCTGTATCATTTAGGTATCTAAATATCAGGCTGTCCTTAAAGTTTGTAAATATTTTTGCCCAAATGCTAGAGCAGCAGAGAGGATACTCACTTTTAGTAAGGGTGGTCACTTTTGATCTGTAGCGACTGACCACGTACAGTTTATACAAACCCATTCTAGATTTGTATTTCAACAAATTAGAGGTGAGCATGTGGGGAATGGCTAACTTTCCAACAAAGTGAAAACACAGGAAAGAAATGACAGGGAATAAACTCTTTTTGAGAGCACTAATGTCCAGCTAAGGGCTGGACTTGAGGTTTGTGGGTTTTTTTAACAGAAGCACAGTTGCTTATCGTGGATTAAAATATAATCGTTCTGGAAGAGGTAAATTCTGAGGTCTTTCATGACTTCCATGACAAAGACACTTTCTGTGCAATTTGCCACCTAACTGCTCCAGACTATACCTTCTTCAATGTATGGATTGCATTATTTGAACATTGCTGTGGCAGATTTTCAAGTCTCGGGCTGACAACACATCATCTTGCTGACTGCAGTTTTGGTCAGTTTTGTCTACTGAGATGCAAAGACTGCTAGTGAAAATGTGGTCCGTGGTGTGCAAGCAGCTTTCATGCTCAGTACAGTCAGTTTGTGTAAATAAATATTTGCTACTGTAGAAATTGTTATTTTCTATGAAGTGATCCTTTTTCATAGGCTTCTGTGTAAGAAGGTATCTCAGAGAAAATGCCTTCCAGCTTAGTCTTTTTATTTATGGAGATAATTTTGAGCTTGATTAAGCTTAGATGTAATTAGGTGTGGATGTGCCGAATACATTTAGCTGATCTCTAGGCTGAATATCAGTCCCCATGGTGAGATTCTGATTGAGTTTTAGGCAAATAAAATATGATATCTACATTTGACCTACTTACTTTAGGCTGCCCTTACAACCAATGGAGACAAGTTAAGTGCTTCTTAAGGGCAGTTCAGTTGTCCTGGTTTAGATGCTTATCTTAGCACTTCTACTGACCACAGAGAGGGTATAGGGTGACTGCGTCAGGACTAGACTTCATACTTATAAATGATGAAGTTACACCAGAGGTATCCATCCTCACTGATGAAGGTAAACTCACGTTACACTGAGCCTTGAGCCCATGATCAGCCTTTTTATTCTTGGGCCACAGAATGTTGTTAACTTGTCTCTAGTTTCTAGGTAAAGGGAAGTGTTTTTCCTTTCTGAACACTTGACAATCTTCCCATAGCAATTTTTGTGCAGGATCATGAAAAGTTCTGTTTAAAACATCTGCCGTGTCCCTCATGTATAAGAGGCTACACGATATTTTCAGTCTGTATGTACATTTTTCCCATCAAACCTGGATGACTGTGTCTTCACTTTCTGAAGTCCAGGAGAAGTTGACATGTGTACTTCAATCCTTGTCAACAAAAATGAGTGAAATATCAATGGTTCTCAAATGTAAATGTAAAGTGGGTAGTTGTTGTTCCTTTACAGTGGATTTATTCTTCTTTGTTTGAGAGATCTTTGATTTTTGGCAATTGTTGCAGCCTGTGTTCACACAACTTGAACTTAACATCAAAAGCAAGAAATAAGTTTTTTGGAAAGTAGGCATTTGAAGTCTGTCTAGTCATTTGTAGTTGCTATATTAAGCCAAGGCTTTAGGCTCTCTAGAATGAACCACTGCAAACATTTTTAACTGAGGATACCTAACATGACCATGTGCATTAGGAATGCTGTTAACAAACTCAAAATATGTAAGAATAATAAAAATAATAAAGAATATTATTTCAGACATTGTATTTTAGAAGAAATTCTGTCTAATCTTTCTGCTTCATGTAATAAAGTCTAATACAGACAATATTTATTGAAATAATTACCTTTATTTGTCTACCATTAAGTTCGGAGGAATGATAACATCAATAATAACATTATTTGGAGAAAATAAAATAGGCAGACTAATTATAGAACTCTGCTTAATAAAAACTTAACTGCATTGCCTTTAGCATTGACATAATATAGTATGGTACAATGATTATAGTTTTTAGGGGGAAATAACTAGCATGTTTGTCTCACCGTCTTTATTATTTAAATGATCATATATTATATAATTACCTTCAATGTAACCATCTTATCTCATAGAAGATCTGCGGGAAGGGAAAATAATTTCAATCTAATGACTTTTCTGGCACAATCAGTCCTTCATTCTGTATCCTTTCATGTGAATGAGAATGCTGATACTGATTTGAAAAGAGGAGACTGGAAATACATAAGAAACACTGCCCCAAAGCACCTAGATACTGCAAAGTACCTTTCCAGTCATCTGATATCCGGATCCAATTCCCAGAAACATATCTAGATCTGTGCTAAATTTATAACTCATCTTGCTAATGTCTACTCAGGCTTTTTCAGAGGACCACATTTTTTTCTTTAGCTTTCTTTGGGTGCGTCTTCAAGTTTATTCCTTCCTCCCACAGCTTTGTGCTTCTCTGTCCCAGCTCTCTTTGTAGGAGTAATTTCATAGGAAAATGTTATCACGTCACAAGACTCTCTTTGCCTTCCAGCTCAACTACTAACTGAAACTTATTATGTTAGCAAATTCAACTACAAAGTCACTTGTGCTGTGAACCCAATAAGAGGATCAGAGAGCAGAGAGAAGGGGGAATCTTTGTGAGAATGAGAGAAGCTAGCATGAGAGTGGGAGAAGAATCCTGAAAGCTGGAAGCCCTTCAAATCTCATATCTCTGGAATGGTGCTCGCTTATTTGATAGCCTGATGTGGGCTCCTACGAGTTAAGCCATGGCATACACAGCTGAGACTGAAAGATGGGTGATAGTTGTTCTTTCTGCCAACCAGCCAATTTTATGGCAGACGAGACCACTGGCTTTTGTATGGCATGGTCCTTTGTGTGACACAGGAACCCTAGGTTCTAGGTTTGGAAGAGTTCTCACTTTTGACTTAAAATGAAGAATTTACCACAGCCCTGACAAAGCTGTTCTAGGAGACCAGTGGCTTCCCCAGGCAACCAGACAAGTGATCATTCTGTCTATTGCATCTGCTGTACCTGAGAGAAGAAACAGCAGCTGAGGAGTACTGCCAGAGACAGAGGAGACGGCCAGTATCTATCCCAGCAGCTTCCCCCATTTATTATGAAACAGAGATTTCCTTCAGTTCCAGGCATCTGTCAGTTTTCCATTCACAAGCCCTTCCCTCAGTACCCTAGGTATTCATCCATTTACTCCCCCTAAGACTGAAAAGATTTGAACAGGCTATGCCTTTTTTCAGGTTTTCCTGAGAGAAGATATGTTACCTTATCACCTGATGTTTATAATTTTGTATAACTGAACTCAAAATATGCAAATTATCTTATTAGCTAGTGCCAAATATGGAACTACAAAAAGCTCAACAAATAATTCATCTGCTCCTGGCCACAAATTTGGCAAGTCTGTAAATTATTACACTCTGGGGCTATATAGGCATAAGGAAGAGTACTGTAGTGAAATCTGAGTCATTCTCCAACACAGAGAAATGAATGTGTATCTACTTTGGGAAAATACAGATGGCTGAGGATAAATGATGGATTGATTAAAAAGCATACGTTTCTAATGAAATTTGAAATATAATGTCACACGTAAGTTATACTACAGTCAGTGACTAATTGAAGCTCCTTCAGCACATAAATATCTGTGTCATGTGTGAACCAGAAGAGACCTAGATTCCTATGGCTTCAAACCTTCAAACTGAATTGGCATCAAACTGTATCATGGTGCAGTGACTAGCCACACAGTGAGTAAGCTTGAGCAATGTTTCTGTTTGAAGACAGATTCTCAAATCCATCCAAAAGCCACATGCAGTGATGTCACCTTGAACACTGACAAGTTTTTCTTGGGTCTTTCACATTTGAAGTCTAGGGTTGGCAGTCCTGCATTCTGCATGCACCGAGGGAGGATGAAAGAGGCTGACTGAGGAGAGTAAACCATATGTCAGTAAAAGAGAGCTGATGCAGTCTGAGCTGGAAGCATTTAAGAGCCCTCTCCAGTATGACACACCCCATTCCACGGGTTTACAAAAGGACACCTGATAACCCATTTCTACAACACTTAGGAAAAGATCCCTTAGCAGGATATAAAACGTGAAATATGACAGTCTTTATGGCAGTGTTTTTTCTTTGAGGCCCTAGTTTGTGCTAAAGGATGAAGAACTCTGGTGTCTGCTTCATGGTGCAATCTGTAGCCTACAAACATTCAACATTAAGCCTGTATAAAGGGACAGAGACCTATAGAATCACAGAATCATAGCATGGTTTGAGTTGGAAAAGACCTTAAAGATCATCTAGTTCCAACGCCCCTGCCATGGGCAGGGACACCTCCCACTAGCCCAGGTTGCTCAAAGCCTCGTCCAGCCTGGCCTTCAAGACTTCCAGGGATGAGGCATCCGCAGATTCTCTAGCCAACCTGTTCCAGTGCCTCACTTGCAGACTTGTTTTTCAATACAACAGCTGCTACAAAATCTGACTGATAATTGCAACTGTTGTGTTTAGGATGTTGTAACTAGGTTTCTTTTTTCAAAACTTTTTGTAAGTACTGCCTGACAGCAATAGGATTGTGTGGCAGACCCTCAAAGGAGAGGTGATTGCTATGTTTTAGGGCATGAGAACCACAGGAATGCAAAAAATTACAGTTGGGAGTCTTTTTGTTTGTGCTGTTATGGATTCTGTGAAGTTAATGTTACCATTTGGAGTGTCTAAGATTAGTCAAAGCTTCCTTTAGATAGCACATTAATGTAATGGATTGTCTTCCATGTCTGTTTAATTTTAGCAAATTGTTCTGTTGCCTCAATATTGTAAGTTTAAGGAAATCCAGCTGTCAATTCCTGCTAAACTGGCCTGAGTTTTATATTGTTAATTCAGTTGTCTTTCACACTCTGGCTGCTAAACCTAAAGAACTCTTTACAAAGGCAGATTTATGATAGATGCCATCTGGCCTGATAGAAGGAAACAGATATTGATTTTTAATATTTTCTCCAAACTTGTTTACTCTAGGATAATACAGCAGCTGTGTGGCAGCTTGTCTCAGAGTGGAAAGGATTATTACCAGTGCCTTTTGATGAGATAAATTACCTAGAATGACTTGAATGGCTAAAGGGTATACTTTGATGTTATGTCGCTTCATTTACCCTTATGACTAAATGATTATTGATTTTATATTTTTAAGCTCTTGAAACGTGAAAATAAGTTGGTAGAGAAGCCTAGCTGTGTTAGTTTTATTAATTTATTTCTGCAGGGCATAATTCACTTTGGACCAGGTTGTGAAGGTTTTGGGTTCATGACCGACTCCAGATACAGTTGCAAAGAAATGGCTTATTTATATAGTCATTGCAAGTAGTTCCAAAATCAATACAGTCTGGGATTGGATGATTAAACTTAGTCCCTTTGTGGGATTCATTCCTGTAGCTACCTCTGAAATGATCTTGACTGAAGCAGATTCATGTGATCTAGTCTACAAATAGCAAGTTTGTTCAAGTTGAAATATTATTTTTTTGCTCATCATTTTTTTATCTACTGTGTTCACTCAGTGACATTTTAACAACCAGAAAAACGTGGTTGATTGACTACTTCAATGAAATCACTAATCTGCATTCAAAGAGTTGCCTCCAAAGACTACTTAGATTTTCCATGGATAGATTTAACTACTGCTTTGATCAGTTAGTCCCAGTATGCAGTGGATTTAGGTCTCTCTACTTATGTAGGCAGCAGGAATGCAAGGTGTACACTAAACCTTTAAATAGTCTTCACAGTTCAAAAAAGCTATTTGCCTTTTGTGTACAGCAGACACCTACATATTTCTGTGAAGTATTGCCTTTTCTATCATCATTTAGCAAGTTGGTGTTATTTAATGTTTGTCTGAAATGTGACTCTGTTGTCAGTCTATTGAAGTATTTTGTAGACACTGGAACAACTACAGAAATGTGCTTGGAAAAAAAAAATTCTCTCTCCAGTTTCCCACAATGACTATTTATATATGCATTTTGCTTGGTGCCTTTTTATACCTTAAACAGCAATACTTTTATGCTTAATTTCTTCTGGAAAGGTTCAGGAACCAAAATGCTGTATTATCTTATATAGTGTCAAAAATTGTCATTCAAAATCCTTATATAGACCGTGAGCAAATTATAAATAGTATTGCTGACAGTATTTCCTCTGTATAAAAGGAAATGAAGGCAATAAGCTACAGCAAAAGCTGTGGTTCTAAGTTTATTACTTGGAAGAGTTAGTAGTGCATGAACCTGCTCAGAACTGTCTAAACTAGACAATAATATTTAATGATTTAACAGTATGTATCTGTCCATCTTCTGTACAGGCTATTAACCATATGCTTGTCTCTTGTTTGGATGCAACTAAACATGGAGCTGTGTGTGCCTTTTTGAAATCTGTGTTTCACCTGTAACTGTGTGTTTCTAAACCACAGAGATATTTCTAAATGTTAAGTTTACATAGATAATATTATTTTTATATATGTGTGTGTGTGTATGTGTGTGTATTGTCAGTCAGCAATATTATTCCCCCAAAAGATCTTTTATTGTTATAAGTCTTGGCAGCATATTTTACAGAGTTTAAAAAGGTGTAAGACACTTTTCCTTACTTTAGCCACACTATATGTATAATTAATGTGTAGTAAATTATATGGCCCAGTTTAAGGCTTGTTTAAATGCATAGAATTTGAAGTCTAATGCAGGAATAAAATAACTTTTGGATCAGTGTAATGTAATATGTTGATCCATTTTACAGAGTGGTGCTGATTATTTAATTAATCACCTTTTGACAATTATTCACACTGGTCCAAATCAAGGTCTCCATTAAAACCGAAGAATAGCTTCATTACAAATGACCCATAAAAGTGTCAAGTGCTGGCGGTGAAGACAAGTAATTTCCTTTCCCTTTAAAACCATTAGATCGAACGATGGGGGTGGGGAAGGTGATGAAGTGCGTAATAGCGTGATTACAAAGAAAAGCTTAAACAGTAAATTTGACAGCGTGTTAGGGTGGATAGAAGATAAGGGTTATAAACTGTTCATTCTGTACCTCTAAGATCTTTTAATTTTATAAGAAGACAGGAATCAGTGGATTATATTTTTGTAAAACTTTTTTTATCCTCTTTTGGTGTTTACTTATAAATTGAGATTTGAAAATTGTGTGACTCAAAGCCATGGAGATAAAAAATAAGTACTGTATTGCTTTCTAAATGGTGCTTAAAATAGCAGTTAATTGAGACAAAATTGTTTTATAGCTCTGCAACTATTTTCAAAGCCTACTTATCTCCAGAATCTTTTCCGTATCTTATGGGTGAAAAAAGCAGCAAGATCTTTATGTCAGTGTAATTATATTGGGCACTTTTACATCTGGAAAGTACCAAGAACTACTAATAGATTTTGTGTAAAGATAACATTGCACTCGTCTTTGATTAAAGGTAAATGCTGCAAGTCCTTATGTTCTTGCTATGCCAAAACACGCGAAACAGTTTTAATCCTCAATTTCTGATGAACCCTTGTACATTTCTCTAATGACCACTACAGTTTCTCTACAAAAGGATTAATTTTTTTCATTTTAATTTTTCACCTTTCAAATCAAAATATCTTTCTTTCTCTTCAGTATTAAATCCTGAAAAATACGCATACGTTGAAATTAGACAAGAACGTAGCTTCAGAAAGTATAACAACAATATTACAGTGTCACTCTCAGGTGGGCTGAACTGAATAAAGCACTATTCACAAGGCACATTTGGGTTTTGAACATGTATTTAATAGCAGCTATAGACTTTGTTGTCATTTTGTTGTACTGTGCTACTTAAGATTGTGGAATAAAGCTTTGCTAAAGAATTCCATGTAGTGACCTTACCTTTTATGTAGGTGCGCTGGCTTCAACTTGTGAGAGCTAACAGGTGGTGGTTATTAGCTCAGCTATCATTGCAAAAAAGACGCTAAAATAATGCTTTCACTTGAAGGTTCCTGATAATGTTGCTAGCATAGATTCCACTTACTACAGAAGATTAATATATATTTACTAGTTTTTCAAAAGAGCAGCAAATATTGACCAGTCCCAGAGATGTATTTGTTAAATCTACTTGTCATTCTTTCTTTGATCTTCATTTGTTTTAAAATCTCGCACCTAAGTTTGGATTAGTTACTGTAAAAAAATCCCAAAAGTTCAAGTGCTTCTTCTAAAAACTAATGGTTATTGACTTTCATTAGGATTTCTGTGATGTTATCTAACCCTGTAAAGACATTTGCGGTACGCAGTTTACATTGTATCTAGTGATTGTATAATCATTATTGATTTTCCTTGTGTGTAGTACCTATGTCAAACAACCTAATATATTTAAATGGAGATTATTTCAGCAATATATCTATTATTAGATAAGATCAAAGGTGGTTAAATGTGTAGCAGATAGTGTGATAAGATGATATAATGCATATTTGTGCCAGTACCTATGCCCTTTTGTGCATAAAACTGCAGTTCATAGTCTTTAATGATTAACTCTCTGAAGCGTGTTGTGATTTCTATCCTGTAGTAGAATAAAGTATGACAGATGGATTAAAGGAAGCCCACTTTTTAAGCAAAAGGCCTAGGAGTTATGTAAATGTAATACAATTAGATGAATTGCTTTTCAAAGACCATGGGAAATCACTCTGTATATTCCATTCACTTCTTGTTTTCCTACCATTACTTCTGAAGACAACTGGAAATATATTTAGAAAGCTGCATGATTTCCCAAAGGATATAATTGCTGTTAATCCCATGAGTATGGATTAACAGAATAACTCGGCCCATAACAGCAAGTGATTTCTCAGGCTAATCTCATGAGTAGAACAGTTATTGTATTTTATTAGTGATCAAACAGTATTCTACTTAGACTGTAGTAGAAGAGAGGCAAATCTAATGCATTCATTTAATATCAAAGAATGCTATGCTTTACTCATGGAATTTCTCTGCTTTTACTGATATCATTTAATTAAAATACATTTCTCATCAGTAAATAAAAGTTGCGCTATACATTTCATGCAATTAAAAAAAACCAACACCAAATATGTAAATATACTTGTAGTGTTAAGGTGAAAGTATAAACCCGGGCTTTTCATTCTGTCTTTTTACTGTTACAGTTTTATCACTTGTCGTGTAGCCCCAAAAGCAGACGTTACATTTGAAAATACAATATCTGTGTGTACAAAATATACACTTGAATGTGTGAATATACTTTCTTGGCAAATCTGATAGCTTTATTACCCTTTTTTAACTAGTTCTGAAAGACAGTGCCCTGTGATGGTACAACATGCCTGCATTCATTTTCTGTAGCTCCATTTTTAGTTTTGAAATGGTTCCTGTGCAAGCACTAAGCCTCAAACCTGAGTTATTGTTCACAAGTCACGGTACGGTGTGCACGTATCAGTTCTGTCGCTGTTAGGTTGAGATCCTCTCTGCCCCTCTCCATTATGCAGTATGGAGAAGCATGCTTTGACCACCCTTTAGTTGCTACTCATATCCTCAAAATTACTCTTTAATTTCACTCTTTATCTCTTCCACATCCAGCTGTAAGAATATAAATCATTACCATCCTTAACTTTATCTTCCACCAGGAAGCTACCAACATTGACAGTCAAATACTGGAGTAAGTCATGTAGACATTCCCCAATTAATCTCAAGGAAAATCAGACATACTATTCAAACGTTTAATGTGATTGTGTGTCATAACCTGTCTGAATCTTCTTGAAGCAGCTAAGGAATGTCTTGGAAACTGCTCTTCCAGTAACTCAACACTAAAGGTGACTGTTCTGGTAACCAGCTACTAAAAGGCTAACTCCAGCTGAGAGCAGTGGTGAGGAGTCAGTGTATTTGTCTGTTCACCAATAGAATCATAGAATCATAGAATCATAGAATGGTTTGGGTTGGAAGGGACCTTAAAGATCATCAAGTTCCAACCCCCCTGCCATGGGAAGGGACACCTCCCACTAGACCAGGTTGCCCAAAGCCACATCCAGCCTGGCCTTCCAGGGATGGGGCATCAACTGCTTCCCTGGGCAACCTGTTCCAGTGCCTCACCACCCTCACAGTGAAACATTTCTTCCTAATGTCTAACCTAAATTTACCCTCTTTTAGCTTATACCCATTACCCCTTGTCCTCTCACTGCACTCCCTGGTAAAGAGTGCCTCCCCATCTCTCCTGTAGCCCCCTTCAGGTACTGGAAGGCTGCTATCAAGTCCCCTCGGAGCCTTCTCTTCTCCAGGCTGAACAACAGAGGTGGATTAAGAACAGGATGCTATTTCCCAGGGGTTTGCTCTGTTTTAGTCAGTCTACGAGGATGAAGAGGCCTACTTGTCAATGTTACCTCCTAGCTCCAGCCTAAGAGCGTACCCTAGCGCAAGGTACTCACACAGAGGGTCCCTTTGCTGTAGTTTGCCATTGTGGCCCATTCTTGAATTTCCCTGATGCTCCAAGCTGACTCCCGTCCTGGGTAAATGTGAGAGTCTTGATGACAGGTATTCTCATCTCAGATAGAAGAGCACTGCTTTCAGCTGGAAAAGCTTCTTTGACTGATGGTGAAGCTCCTTGGTTGATTCTCAGTTTTGGAAACTTAAAGTCTTTTTCATTAGAAAATTTTCATACACAACTGAACAGTGGAGCTAAGCGATAACTTATTTATTTTAAAAATTTTCTCAAGATCCTGGTTGTGCAAATCTCATCAAAACAATGTCAGGAATTTGAATAATTCTGTTGAGGCTGGTAGAATATCATGTGTTGCTATAAAGCTAATTACCGTATGGGAGTGCTAAGGACAAATTTTGGACTGCAAGGATGATTTCTACACGTTCCAGATTAACTAAAGATACCTTATTCAGTACAAAGAGTTGAAGCCCAACTGGCATAGCTGTTC
>WKFP01015081.1:697246-719087 GCA_011057875.1 Pterocles orientalis
CCCCCCCCCCCCCCCCCAGCAATTTTGGCTTTGGTCTTCTAGCATAATTTTTCCGTAAATATCTAAAGTCATATTCACATGAGTCTTTCAGGAGATGGAACTATTTGCTTTCCCCCTCAGTACTTTGTCACTAGACCTAAATGAGAAATCTAATGGCAGTCATTGCACCTGAAGGATTCTTTAAACACATTCCCGTTGTGCTGTTGCCTGATGGCCGACGAGACAGGATATTTGGAATATTAGGGAAAAAAAATGAATCCTGAAACATGGAAATGGCAAAACTGTCAAGAATTAATACAAAGTAAACCTGTTCTGTGTTTGGAAGCAAACCAGACTATATGGGTACACAACACTATGATGTTGAAACACTTTCTGCTGGAAAATTTGTTACCTGGATATTATACAGCTTCTGTTAAAGCTAGTCATTTTTAAATCAGTAACTCTGGAAATTATGGCATTTTTAAAAAGAACTAGCCAAAGAACTCTCTAGATTATTAAGGCTGTTTTTCAGTAAAGTCAGGAATTTGGGAATGTCCCCCAAAATAGAATAAAGCTATTATTGTGTCCATATTTTAGAAAAGTAAACAGGGAGATTATAACAATTACAGGCTTTCTAACCTGACACTGACCACAGATTAATGAAGTACTCAGTGTGATTCATGATTTAAAAAGAATTAAGAAGAGTAATGTGACTGATCATACTGAACATAGACTTATACATTATACATGCATTGTATACATTTATACATTTTTCCATCACACATCTTTAAAAAAAATAAATTAAAGCAATAATAGGGGGTTTTGGTAGTTGGCCAGATACCACATATTCTAATTAAGAAATGGAACTAATCCTGAAGCCTAAGTAATATTTATTAAATGAATGAAAAATCTTTCTAAATGTTCAGCAAAAGTATGAATTGGGAAACATTATCAATCAGTTCTTGTCTCTTCTTAAATAATCTTTCAATCAATAATCTGAAAATAGTTACAATCAATAAAATCAGCGATTGATAAAGGATAAGTGTAATCTGTAAAGAACATGGGTTTCTGATTAATGGGCATGTGGATAAACATTAAATATTGGGGCAAAAACCATTTTTTTGTGAAGGGCGGTCACGCCTCACAAACCCATGGAAATTTTTGAAGTAGTCAAAGCTTATATGGACAAAGATTTAGTTGATCTAGCCTTCTCAAATACCCAAGAGAAGTTCAGAAAAGCTCCTTTCAAAGGGTTTTTAAGGGAAGGTCCTTAAATTGATGGGTTGAAAAGTATTTTTCTCTGATTTCTAAAACACGTAGATCTGAACAGCTTTCCACAAACTTTCTATCTTGTGAAAAATCATCTTTGGAATAGATGTCATTAGCAAGAAAGATCAACCAGAAATGAATGCATAAATTACACCAAAGCACCCAGTGACACCCATATGAAAATGCTTTGTGACACTGAGTTTGCCACATACTTTCAGCATTCAGGTTTTTTACACCAGTATGGCTGGAAGGGTTAAACACAGACTTGGAGCTTCTCCTGCTAGATCTGCTAAGGGAACAGCTAAGATGGAATTCTGGAAACTTCTGGCAGCTAAATGTTGGTCTTTGACAGCATAGTCTCTTGGCGGGTCAAAGTACAGAATTCCTCTGAATATTCTGAGTACACCATTAAGGCTGAAGTTAAATGTCATTTAACAGAGGTATAAGGGAAAAAAAAGACATTGTAATGGCAGCCCCAGTGCTATTAACGTAGGACATATAAGGAAAAAAAATGTTTTTCTGTCACTGGGCATTGAAACATAAAAACTGACAGACAATAGATCAAAACATATGTCACTACAGTCTAGAGCTGCAAAATCAAGACAAGACAATATGTTTTGGAGTTAGTAGTTTCCAAATGACAGTTGAAATGTTCATATTTGTTTCTGTAAAATTTTTCTTTACTTCCTTTTCCTTTACTTTCCTCTTCCTTTTTTCTTTCCATATCACTAGAAAGAAAAAAAAATATTACTTTACGAGAAGATTAATAGTAGAATTTATTCAACAAGGTTATGGGATACAGATTTCCTTTGGCTTATTCTTCATCCATAGACATTATAGAGGGATGAAACCAGTTGAAATATGTAACATGAGATTTTGTGAATACAAAGCCTTAGAAGCTAGAATACTACTCATTCTGAGCTATTCCATTCTCATAAATTAACCAGCTGTAGTTTGGAGGCTTACTTCTGTGTACTAGCATTGCAAGAATGTTTACAAAGTAATTTTATTGTGAGCGTTACAATTATTGTACCATAACATTATCAATATATTAATATATAATTAAAAGGCTTTTCTTTGATGATATTCTTTATTTTAAAATAATTGAACACATAATAAATACCAAAAAAAATCCTTTTAGGGGTACATTTATTCAGTATTTACTTTTTCTCCAAGAGGATCTTTGAGATATCCTTTGTTCATGTTGAACAAAGCTGTATAGGAACACACCTAACAAATTAAAAATTGTGGTTTTTTGCAGGGGGCATAGTTCAGTATGGTGTTCAAATAACCCAAGTCACTAACTGGACTTCATCAGGATTTATCAAGCTTGATACCCTTTGCTGTAAGTGCTACCTAAAAAGATGTGACAATTCTTGTCATGGTACAGAATGGTGGATGAGGTACATAATGAACAAGTAGAGGAAGCAAGTGTTGGAGTAAAGGTGCAAGAACTGCTGGTGTTAAACTTCATAATTCTGTTTGTCTGTTAACCTCCCTCCAGAGGTTATTCTAGTTACTTCCCCTGAAATGCAAACTCCAGCAACCTCTAATCCAGTTGTAGTTCACCAATCTCCTCCTGTTAACATCAAAGTCTTCCATGTAAAAAAAAAAAAAAATATATATATATATATAGTGAAGTCTTGTCACTCCCCTTTCCAATAGCTCTTTCCATACTTTTGTTTTTCTCCTCCAATGCACAGTGTCAGGTGCCCAGAGGTGGCATCTGTACTCAGCCCAGAACATCTCTGACAATTTATGCCCAGTGAAAAAGAACCAAAAGGACCAACTAAATTACCCCCTGGCTCTGCTCACCTGTTTGTTCAGGAAAAAGACCTAGCCAAGGAACACCTCAACCTCCCCCTTTAGCAGTCGATGCTCATGCTTGTTTCTTGCATGAGCTGGGTGAGGTCTGACCACAGCTAGACAGAAGTTAGCTACGTGGGTACCCTGCTCTGCACCACAGGCTGAGAGATTCAACATAATGAACACACAGTGGCAATGCTGCCTAATTTATTTAGCTGCAATGCAATTCTCATGTAATTTCTGTGCTGCAATTTCTATGCATCTGCTTTATTTTTACCCCATTTGTCCTGAGTTTAGAGACAGGCCATCTGGTAAGGTCCTACTGACTCCTGCTTTCGCCATTATAAACCCTTCTGCCCTTATGGGGAGCAGGGCAAACACAGATTATAAAAACCTGTTTACTATTTAAACACTCTATTTCCAACATTCTCCCAGCAATTTGTTATTTTGACCTTTCTACATATTTTTGCAGAGAGAAGATGAGAGGAAGCCAGCCTGAGACAGGTGTAGGGAGACTGAGTTATAAAGAGTTACGTGCAGAGAGGGAGCAGACTTTACTGTTAATTCCCAGACATTCTAATTTTTTTTTAAAAAGGAGAGAAATATGCTTTTTTAAAAAACATGATGCTGACTGTCGGGTGGCAGTTGGATTCCACTTTTAATGGGAGTTAGAGATCTGGCCTTTAATCCTCTGTTCTGCAAAGAGTTTTGCATAGAAATAAATGTACCTGGTACTATCACATGCCTCCAGACCATGTTTTGGAATCGCTGGACAATGAGGTTTCGCAGAAACAAGCATGGAGCGAACAGGGGCCTGATGGGGTGCAGCCCAGCTCTGGCACTGTGAGGGCAGGAGTACTCACTCCAAGGGGCAGCCTTAATGAAGCAGGATGGGTTTAGTGCCCTTAGCCACCTCTGTAAATTCATTCTTGCGAGCTGTACTCGAGGAACTGAACACTGATAAGTGAAGAATCAAGCCATGACTTTGCTTGTACAAATTACAACCAGAGAACACACATCACATACAAGAGTTTCATAACATGCCTATTAGCAGATCTAGATCTGTTCCAGGTTAAAAACACATGTTAATGTATTACTCCTCAGAAGTGATTTCCTTAGCTGCCTTAGAGAAATGGGACCTGAAGGGCAGGGCAGAGGAGAGTTTCCCTGCTGGAAAATGTGCCCCTTTCCAGGTATGCACATGAACTAGCGGAAGGGCAACTTCGAATTATGAATACACTGTGCTTCAGGCATCTGCTGGGGTTACTAGCACTAGTTCTTTCAGATCTGCTTCCAAGACCCTGGGTAGTACTTAAAGAATAAAGAGAATATTTCAATCAGCAGCCACAGACAGCCACAGACAGCAGCTTATGCAGACAGAAGAATTTTAAGACAGTTTTGCCAGGTTAAATTAGATAAGGTAGGCCATCAGTAGAAAGCAGCACTTTGTATAGATATGGTATGATGATATGATATGATATGATATATGATATATGATATATGATATATGATATAATATGAACTCCCCCACAGTGTAACATGGTCATCTGTAAGCATGGCAAAGTAGGCAGTTCCTGGAGGCAGCAAATAGTCCTGGACCTACTGTCTACTTTCCTTTTTCCTGAGGAACCTGTACTGTTGAGGCCCAGTGCTCCATGTGCAATAAAGCATCCTTGTCCATAGGAGCAGTTTGCCCAAAGAGGAAAACTTTTTTGAGCAAGAGAAAAAAAAAAAAACACCACCCAACACAATTCTCCAGGGCTCTCCCCTCAGCTCTTTATTTAATTCTGCCCTTTTCCCTTCTCCCCCTCATTTTCTCTTCAAAGTTCCCGTGTTTGTCCTGGTCCTGTCATCCCTTTGCTGGCAGGAAAATTCAGTTTTTTCTCTACAACCATAAAGAATCTCTGAGCCAGGTCTATCTAAAGAAGAATTTTCCATCCTGCTTTCATGTTTCCTTTTAACCAAGCTCTACTAATTGGACATTAATGTCCTCGCTGTTTGGACTTGTAATATGGCAGAGCCATGTTGCCACCTTGCACCCTGCCCTGGGGCTGATTTTGCTATGTAGCCAGGGACTGACTGCTGTCACCACAGGGCTTAGGGGAATGGTACAATGAGAAAGGCCAGGGTCCATGGAGTGTCATCTCCTGATATTAAGTTCACCTGGAAGCACAAGTTTCCATGAATATATTAAAGGTTTGATACAAGGTGTAGACATTACAAGGCTGCTGTTGTAACTGAAGCAGGTTTTTTGTTACCTTTTGTCAGTTGTCCTTGATCCCACACACATTTATCCTAAACAAGGTAAAACACCTGGGACAAGAAGAAGGTTTGCAGAGAAGTGGAATGGACTTTTCGTTTGCCACATTTAGTGCAGAAGAGGAATGACTGCACTGGTTGGGCATTCACAAATCCTTATTCAAGCACATGCATTCAATAATCAGGTGGCTTTTGGATAGCACAGTCTAAATGATCTGCCCAGCTTGGTCATCACATTTCCTGGCAAAGACGCTCTGGCTGTCACAAATTATGGTATGTTGCTGTCTATTTATTGTCTGTCTTTTCAGGGATGAAAATATTCCTCCTAGACAAGGCACAACATATGATATGATCAACTGTGCAGTTATGGAAGTTTGTAACCCCTTGCTATTAATAAGTGGGGTGGGCAGCATCCCTTATATCAGAACATCCGCCTTTGAAATACAAAGTAACCACAACACATGATCTGTCAAAAACTATCATGATGATAAACAATGGGGTGAGCTCCAAAATAAATAAATAAACACTGCCAAATAAATTATTTGCATATTTTTCTCTCTCCCCAACCAGTGCTTGAAAAATGTCCTCATTCAATGTGCTTGCTCATCCACGCAGCTGCCAGCTGTGCCTCCTTCCTTCAGCAGTAGTCACATGTTACACGGTTTGCAATACCGAGTCCCTATTGCTGCAGAAACCTAAGCTATGAAATACAGCTCTCTCTGGCCCTTTAGAATTTGTGTGGAATTATGATTTCAGTGCTGCAACTAAAATCTGACATTCAGTTGAAGACTGTGGCATGCAGGAAACCAAGACAGACAGAGTACATGCAAAAATGTCCAGACACTAAGAGACATCTCCAGCAACCCTCATCTAATTAACATAAATCTGGGCTGCCAAAAGTACTAACAGCACTTGAAGCAGCTTTGAAATCCCAAATGCATGACTTCTAAATTTAGAGCTCTGTTCTTACTATATTCTGTTATGCACATGTTTAGATTTCTGTTGATTGTTTGCAGAAGAAATGTAAAGGAATGTAAAGGTTACTTGTTTAGAGCGAAACCGTGGCCTACAACTGCAGCTCAGTAGTGGGGGATGAAGAAAAACTCCCCTGCTAATGCAGGAATTCAGAGGGGCATGGTGATTCACAGCAAGCTCAGAACTGAGGCAGCTGCTCTGCTCTTAGAAGAGGGTGAGGCTGGCAACGGCGGTGTTTGCTAGCGCCTGGAGTCCGCCCTGTTCCCTGTGCCCTGCCTTTTGCAGATGCTACAAGAAATGGTAGGTCTGCACAGCTGTTGTGCGAGATCCTGATCGTAACTGTCCCCTGTGCGGATGGCACAGATAAGGGAGATAAAATGAGAGCATGGTGTAGTGGAACTGCATAAGGTTGCAACGGGAGCTGAATAAAAACACATAGAGAGGAAAAAGGTAAGGACCAATGTGGATTTTTTTTATTATTCAGGAGAGTGACCATTCCAATTATGGTACTCAATAGATACACCAATGTTTCTCATCCCCCTTAATATGTCACAGGCAGCTAGATTTGGCTACAATACAGCTGTTCAGCACCACCCAATTATCCATAAAATCTGAATTTTTAATCTGTGCATTTGTTACAGGGCTTCTACTTCAGCAATTCCCCTCAGACATTTCTCCCTTGCGCTTGTAAGGCACGTCTGTGCCATTACAGAGCTCATAGAAGGAACACATATCCGACTCCTGCTTTTTTATCTTTCTTTTTATTTCCTGTGTGGAAGTAAAAGATCATATTTTGTACCTACTTTCTAAAATCTAAATCTTTCTGATTTCCTGTTTCTAGACTTATTTGCACCTTCATGAAGCTGAAACTGCTTTAATGTGTTCTTTTACGTGGTCTTCTGTAATGATTAGGCTGTTTTGCTTTGTGATTATACACGCTTTTATGCCATGATGAATTCTGAGATTAATTTTCTCCTTTTCTTCTTTTTCGTACTTTATTCTCTTGTAGTTCTGTTAACTCATAATAAAATGTATTTTGATGGGAAAATGTGATTGCAATTATTGGTCAATATCATTAAGTTTTTCCCTTTTCTCTGTTCCTGGGGACAATTCTGTAAGAACTGTCTCCTTTTCCCAGCAGCATGAAAATTATATTTCCTAAAGTTTAAGGTCTTTTTCTATCAATTGCTCTCCCTTTTCTTTGTCAATAATTTTAGCAGAAGTCTGAAGGAGAAAGAGCATGTACTCAGTGGAGTGCACAGATACTATGGAAACAGGCAGATTGCATGATTCTAATGGATATCACCTCAGTAGTAGAGGGAATAATCACTGGGTAAGGTATTAGGTTGCTGTTAATGTAACCATGAAGGCAGAGAGTGGTAACAGGATAATCCTAGTAGATACACTCAAGTGTTTAAACCAGTTTTATGGTATCCTCCACACGATAATGTAAGCAAAAGGCGTCAGATAAGGAACACATTTTTAACCATTTGTATATTAGTGAGAGGAGCCTAGATAATAAAAATAACAGCTGGAGATGCTCTTGCCTGAGAAGGATTATTCCGCATTTGGTACTGGAAATATGACAAGATGGTTGCTATGACTAAAATAACCTTTCCAGCTTCTTCCATGAGGATAAAATGGGAAAAAAAAGGCACAGGCGGGGACTTCACATCAAAGACACTGTTAGATGTTTCTTATGGCTCAGAATGGGAGGCAAATGTTATGGATGAAACATCACCATAGGAAAAAAAAAATCTACTGGCCTGTTTGTAGAATCCACAAGAGAAAACGTACTCACAGTAGATAACAGGCTGTACTGCTCTTTAACATCTGCCCATAATGTGTAACAAAGCTAAAAATTTTAATAGGGGTGACTTCATCCCTGAAGATGCTTGCTCATCATCTCATGCATCACAAAATTTTCCAGAATTTCTAAAAATAATAAATGGTAATATCTTTATGCAAAAACTCCTAAACTCAAAAAAGATAACTCAGTTTTTTGATCTTATTTAAATGAACTAAGAGTTAATTGCTACCATAAAACAAATGGTTTCCTAGATGTAGATACTATGATCTGATTGCATTTACTTTGTGCAGACAGAATAGATCACCAAACTATGTACGTATATATACACACATATATATAAATGAACTTTGTGTTGGCTAGCTTTTGGTATATCGTGCAATGAAACAGTCATTCGTATAACACACTTTTAAAGTGGTAAGTATTGGCAAAATATGGAAAATGTCAAAAACTAAAATTCTGGATACCCAAAAGTGTGGTTTACAGGCAGAACAAGTTATACTGAGCAAGAAGCTGTCCTAGTTAACAGGAGATTGAAAACAAAATAGAATATAAAATATTTATACAAAACCTGAGTATATAACAAAGTATTATAAGCTAAAAGTTGAAATACATTGAGCCTGAAGAAAGACTGCATGTCCAAAAGCTTGTCTGTTTTTTCCAGTTACACCTCTTGAATTAGTGAAAAACATCCCTTCTCCTTGCAAAATTTGCACTAAGTATAACAATGGCTACAACCATGTATAATAACAAAGGGAATTAAAATGTGGGGGACCAAGGAAAACCCTAGGTTATGTATGCGTATTCTAGACTGAAAACTGTAGCTAGGTATGTATATTCCATAGATGTTTTGGGGGTTATAATTTTAACAAAGCACTGTACCAAGCACATTCCACAAAGTGCTAGAGAATAGGACTTTATGACCATCAAGGAAACATGGGATAAAATGATATAGTTTAAAATGTACGTCTTATGAAAACACATTGCATGCAAAACCCTTATAGAAACTAATTACAGACTTTTGAACAACCACTGATATATTTTTGCAAATGTATGAAAAATGGGGAATTTTCAAAGTATTGAAAAATTTTCTGTACCGGTATAATTCTGATAGAATGTTCACTCAATTTGGTTCAGCTTTTAGATTATAAATTTAGAATTCTATTTACAGATAATCTTGGGTGAACGAATTGTTGCCAAAGAAGTATTTTTGTCAAGATTACAAGTTTAATCAATTTGTGCTACCATAACAAATCTGGATTTCTCCAACATGCAGGACACTTCAAAACTGACAGAGACTACAGAAGTCAGGTTACAACTATCTCACTAAAAGCTCTCAGACTAGGTAGTCCTGTTTCTAAGGAAGTCCTTTAGAGATTTCTTTTTATCCGTATTATTTTACATGTGCCAGTCATCTAAAGATGGTACAAAAATTTTTGTTAATAAGTTTTGCAGATAACACAAAGGTCAGCAAGGTAGGTAATGAAGAAGATCATCAAGAATGATCCAAATAATCTGCTTAAAATGCCACACCATCCAAAAATATTCATTTTATAAGACAAATATACTACCAAGTAATATACCTGGGAATAAAGAACAAGCCGTGCCTACAGGCTGAGAAGTTCTGCTTTAGAAAACTGGGGCAAAAGGATCAGTTTAAAGATATTGGGGGTTAAACCACCTCAACTACCAGTGCAAGTCTATGGCAAAAAATAAGAAAGAGTTTGTGTAATCCACAGACATATAAACCAGGAAAAATCAAGTGGTAGCAAGAGGTGGTCTTGCCTCCGTACACTGCCTTAACTGTCAAATCCCTGCTGTGGGGCTAGTTATACAGGACCCTAAGCCAAAAAGCCAGCCTGCCAGGTCCTTCCACACAGACCGTGGATAGAGGTGGGCTGTGCCAGGGGCCACCCAGCAGAAGAAGTCAAGCTCCACTGGTGTGGGTCACGTGAGCTTTTGATCAAGCAGTGATTTAATGGGGTTTTGCTTTCCTCATAAGAATAGTGCAAGGAGTGCTGGTGGAGAAATCCCCTCCAGCCAGTGATGCAACAGTCTTCATTTCTCCTGCGACATGTAGCTGAGCATCCCTAAAACCTGAAAGGTTTAAATCTAAATAGTTCACTTGGTAGATGGAATTTATTCGAGGCACCTGACCCATTTCTGGTGGTGACAGTTTGGGTACTGGAGACAGCACAGCTGCAGCCAGAAGCTGCCGTGCCTGGACTACGTTAGCTGTACCGCTTTCAGCACTGCTCCCAGGCTAATGCAGTTTTATTGCTTCCTGTAGCTGAGCTAATTTGTTCAGAGGTACTGTGGGTATCTCTGTACAGCACTGCACCGTGTCATGTGCATATACTTTTTATGGCCTGTAATGCACGGGATGTCAGGCTAAGATGATCTAATAATCCTTTCTGGCCTTAAACTGCATGAAACCATCATCAGTCAGTTCCACTAATCTTCCATGAAGGAAAATAAGACACCTGAACATAGCAAGACAGTGAGATACAGCAGTAAAAATGTTGAAAATGTTTCTCAACTTCACCCTGCTCTCTCTCAAATTCTGACATAAATTACCAGACTGAGTCTCCACCAGCACCGTCTGTGGAGACACCGAGGCACTCAGACTTTGCCGGGCTGGTGCAGAGGACGTGCTTAGATGTGGACTTGCTACCTCGGCAATAGCAACCAGCACGGGTTGGGGGGAGGATAAGGAAGAGATGGTCGTACACAAAGTCCAGTATGGTTATCAAAACCCCTGCACGGTAGCACAAGGATTTTTAGGCAGCCAGTGGACCCATCATGTTAGGTACTGTTGGCCATGCAGCCCTTACTATTTTCATGGCCATGAGAGAGAAACAAACAATCTTGGATTTGCTCCCCCTCTTTTCATGTGCCTCATGTAAAATGCACTGAGAAACTTGCAATCTGGAAATGGGTAAAAGCTTTGGATCAAAAAATCCGATGGATCTTGGCCAATTTGTACAGAAGTTACCAGAACACGGTCTCATTGCTCCATACACAGAGAACAAACAGCTGGAGGGCCTAAGCGTCCACGTGATTGGGGTTTGAGAGAACCAAGCCTGGGAGATGTGCTGATTTTCTCTGCTGGCATGTGAATAGGTTTATTTTGGACAGCATCTGTTTTATTTTTTTGTTCTCCGTTGTATGTCATGTTCCTTTAAAAAGGGAGTGACTAGGTCAGATGGACCCCCTGGAGGGACCAGAGATTCCTCCTTTCCCTGGAGAGCAGATGAGCATGCTTGAGGACTGGGTGGGAGGAGAAGGAGGAGAGGAGGAGCTCCTGGGCTTCGGGGTGTAGCAGAGAGAGGAGAGGAGAAGAGAATGGGAGCCCTAGTGAGAAGATGGGAGCCTGCTGTTCATGGAGAGGCTCATGAAAGGAGCGGGGAACATATGCACAGCCAGGCTCCCTTGGCGACAGGAAGAAAACTTCCAAGGGGTGAGAGAGGACTGCGCCGAGATTGCTGCAGCCCAGACTGAAGTTGCCTGAAACCAAACCTGGGAGCAAGTACCCACCTAACACCACACGGGGGAAGAGGGGTGAAGCTGTTTATGAGCTTTTCTTATTTTTTTTTTTTTTTTTTTTTGTCCTCACAGAGAGGGAAAATGTTTCATTATTTATTAAGTTAAACTTTTTCATTTCTCTTCTATATAAATTGTCTTTTCGAGTTTAAAAGACCCTTTGGTCTCTTCAGGGAGCTCACAGTAAGGAAAAAGTCTAGATCATCTTCAAAGCCCCATCTACCTTCCCAAGAGGTGTGGAACCAGAAGCGACTCCCAGTTTTGCTCCTCAGCACTAGAGATAAGTGAATGATAGAAATACTGTGAAAGAGCTCATTAAATTTCATCTGTAGCATAAAACTTCCTCCAAAAGGTGTACGAAAAATTTGAAAAAACATATTAGTTAATAACTCCTTAATGATTCTTCATTTAGTTTCAGTAGGTCAAGCAGCAAAAAAAAAGGGTTTTGGTTCATTGGTAGTTGAGAAAAAAAAAGAAAGGGATTGGGTTTTATATTTTCATGAAACATTGCAAAAGTGATGCCACCCAAAATATTTTATGTGGGTTCAAACCTTTCAAAACTGTTTTTCTCAAAAAAATTGAAAGGAAATTTCAAAATGGAATGTCATTTCAAATTAAATAATTGAAATGCTTCACTTACAAAAATGTCAAAAGGAAGCATTTGATTCTTTCAGAAAATGACAAGGTTCATTTCAAACTGAAGCACTCAACAAAATTAACACCATTTTCTAACACGTTTTGGTGTATCTCTGTCTCTGTTGACAAAAAAAAAATAAAAAGAAATCGGTTGAAAAATTTCACTCAGCTTCACAAACAAGCAAACATTAAGAGCTAAAAAGCATGTAAGCCCTGAACTTTTTCTGTCCATACAGACCAGAAGCGCCCCCGAAGAGCTAGTTTAGTCATAACCAGAATAGCCTACCAGAAACCCAGATCTGTTAAGAAGAAAAATTAAAAACAGATATGCCACGAATGTTTTTGTTGCTCTTTATTATTTTCCATTTTATTTTACATTCCTTCGCCCCTCCTTTTGCCCAGTCCTTCTTAGATGCCTGTGTACCAGACATTCCAGGACAGAACATCTTGTGATCTCCACACAAATACCTCCCCTAGAACAATTATGGGTCAAAGTCTCTGCTAGCAGAAATTGCCTCCCTACTTTTAACCTGAATTATGCTAGCTGGGAACCTCACCTGATAACTTCAGATACAGTTATTTTAAAAGCTTGTTTTACAGAGAGGCTTGATGTATTTTGGCAGGTTTTATTCCATAGCTTTTCATAGGCAAGACAAAAGTGTCCTGTTTGGGATTTGGAGAGGAAACAAAGCCAGTGCCAGCATCGAGAGTGGATTTCAATTATTTAAGAAATTGAATTATTTTCAGGACAAGGTGAAGGACACGCAACACTCCTTTTGCAGGCTAAGGACTCTCATGAATAAGAAGAAGATCTTCTGAGAGGTTAAGCAGAACAGGAAAACTTGCAGCCTTTAGAACAAACTGAGCCTACAGAGTATTTTCACACATTCTCAGACCTCCCAGAAATCAACAAGCACATCAAACTGTGCTGGGGGAAGAATGCCTTGAGCTAATGCTGACCTGAAGCGCTAAGCCATATGGCCTGCTGCTGTGCCATACAGATGCCCCATCTCCAACTGTCAGCTGAGTTTATTAGTTTTATTATCACACCTCAGGAACAAAGTAACTTTGCTTTTGATTCCACGCAGGCTCCCAAAGTACCAGGTATGCATGATTCTAGGTCATGGGGAAAAATACGGTGTGACAATATGGGTTAGGTTTGTGCTGTCCTTGTTTAGTAATGCTGGATGAATGTGGACCACAGCAGGCACCAGGATGCTGGAAAATAAACCAGGTAAAATCAGTTTGATGTCCCTGAGATAAAAAGTATCTGCTCTGTTCCTAATCGACTGAGTCCTCTGGCACTGGTGAATTCATATGGGGGACTTCTGTTGTTTTCAGTGTTTCTCTTGAGGACAAATCTTCCTTTTGTTAAATCAATTTTAGCTTTTTTTTTTTTAATTCTGAAAAACAGAATTCACTGGAAATCTCTCTCACTCTCCTCTTTTCTCTTTCTTCTTTCTTTTTCTATTTCTCTTCTTCTTTCTTCTCTCTCTTTCTCTCTCTTCCCCTCTCTCTTTCTCAGATTGATCTTTTGAAGGCTTTTTAACATTATAGGAATATCAAGCTTGGTCTTTGCCATTTTATTTTTTTCCTGGAGCAGCTCTGGGAAGTCTTGTGTTCTGGGTGTTCTGGCACTGTTGTATAAAGAATGAGGATATTGAACAAAGACTTTCTTTGCCCAAAATTGTAATTAGTTGCTGAAGTTGCTAACAAAAGCAGAGGCAGATGAACAAAATGATTCTAGACATTGAAAAGCTTGTACGATGACAGATTGAAGAGATAGGGACTGTTTAGGGAAAAAAAACTAGGTCATTTTTTTGTTAAGAAGAAGAACCAGACTTATTAAAGCAATAAAAAATAGGTAAAAATAATATTAGCACAATTACTATGTTATTCTGTAAATCAGTGTTGCACCTTTATGTTAAATACTTTGCTCTGTTGTCTAAGGTGCCACCACAAAAGTGAAGTGGGTTTTGAAAACTATTCTAAGTGTCTTAGCTCTTGGCCGTACAGAGGACGGAGTGGATGGAGCTTTTGATAAGAAAGTCTATATCTGTTTACTGAATCTAGCTAACTCATGAGATTTACAGGATGAATTTTGTCATCTTTTGCAAAAGTCCAAATAAATTAAGTCTTCCAATCTTCTTGTATTCACTCTTTTGTTATCACACCCAACAATTAAAAGAATGTGAATAGCTTACAGAGGCACAGATTTCTTTTACAGAAGCCATGGTGATCTGTCTCCATCATATTATTTTCAGCTGGGTCTTTTATAATTCTGTTTTTAATTAGCATTTCAACCAAATTTCTTGGTGCTAAAGTAAGAATTCTCAGCCCTGAATTTCCCAGAATAACCTTTACAGTAAAATACCATTTGCAAGAGCTGTTCTCTGAGAGAGCAGCTATTTAGTTATTATTTCTTCTACTTCCTTTTTGAACCGTTTTGACTAATATTTTATTTTTCAATTCTTGTTTTCAAAAGTCGGCATGCAATTTTTTTTCCATTATTCCTCACCTCCCATAATTTAGTTAGCATCTACTTCCTCTGTAGTGCAACATGAAAGAAATTGGGTTTTATTGTAAACTCAAAGAAACTTTTCCAAGAAGAGGCCATAGACAGGAAGGCATTACATATGGAGTAAAAATGGGCCCATGGAGGGGCTGGGGGAGAGCTCAGCAATTGTTACAGCACAGAAAGGTTACAGTATGATAGAGTAGGTGTCTTACATTTCCAGCAGGCGATGGATCAGTTTTAAATACCTAGTTTAAGGTATGCAGGACTCTCGGTGCTTTAGCAGCCTAGCTGAGTACAGCAGGATGTACGACCTGACCATGAACTTTTTTTTCAAATGAACAAAAACTGAGCACAGTCTGGCTATGTTTCAGACAAATCAATTTTTGCCATCCATTTCCTAAAAATAATGGTAGCTCCAGCACAGACAATGATCTGGTTTTTACAGGCTTCCAGGCTCTGTGCTGTTTGTAGTTGCAAGCCTAGAAACCAAATTCTTAATCAGAGTATTAGACAGTCAAACATTTCAGAAGAGTTTTATTTTATCAAATACCAACTGTGGTGGGGTTTCAGACACTTACTAGCCCAAACCACACTGAGATCAATGAGCTATAGGCTTCCAGGTATGTCACTGTCTTTGAAAGTGTCTTTAGGTCCAGAAATCTTCTTGAAGCAATGCCAAAATATTCCCTAAAATCAAGGCCAAGATGCTGGTGCAGCTTCTTCAGACAGATCTTAACCATAGGAATTTACCCTTCTGTGGTATTTTGGTTATGATCTGTCATCAAGCCAGCCTCCCCAGACAGTTTACTCAAATAGCACTTCTCCTATGATCTCCTATGTATGTCCATGGAAGGTACACCCACCAGCCAAGTGTCTGTGGGACTATACACTACACAATGGTTGGGTCTACACAGCACTCCACAGCTCATACTGCAGGTTTGAACCCCTATTCATTTAGTCTGACTGGTGACCGTCACAGTTTCCTTCATGTGCCCACAAGAAATTATTATTCTCAAATGGAAATGAAGGTTGTGTGAGCTGCGACAGGTTTTTTTCTTACATGCATACCTCAAATCCCTTTTGCTGACCCACAGAGCACACGTAGCTGATTTGTGAAGTGCGTTCAATATATACATAGTTCTTGAGCTTTATCACAAAAGTTTTACATTTTATATACAGCTCCTAGGATGAAACGAGGTATGCTCTAATGCTTAAAACTATTTTTTTGGCATATATATCTTATTTGATGCAACTTCTTAATATTATTCTGCTGAAAGCTAGAGCTACATATCACACAGGATAACCTGTACAAAAGAAAAGCAATTTTTAACTGTGAAGCTCAATAAATCCATATTATTTAAAAGTACAGAATATTCAAGTATAGTAGCCAAAGTAACAATCTACCTCCTCTTCTTGTGGAATCCAACCTTTGGTCCCTCAGCTGAATTTCCTCTCAAGCTGTTGTTGACCCCCAGGCATGTTTTAAGGAACCAAGAAAGACCAAGTGATCACCTTCAGAGTACTCTAAAGAATTAATCTAAAGGAGTTTTGCTATAAATATCAAAAATGAAATATAACAAATAAATTAAAATAATTAAATACAAATGCTGCATGAAGGAAGCAATTCATGATACAGTTCTAGTAAAAGTAGCCGACAGAACAGCTGGTGTTTTCGTATGCTGTAAGATATGAAGAGACAGAAACATGGTCAATCCATGAAGAGGTCATTCTTGCTGAAGTTCAAGGGTCACATTTTGTTTGTTAAAGCTGGAAGTTTCCTTATTACAAACACAACAAGTGGATGTCTCTAATACGCTCCCTGTCTTGTGGCTCATTCTGTATGAAGTTTCACACCATGTTTGCTCAGTGGTTACCTACAACAGTTCAGTCCTGCTGTGCGTTTGGTCCTGCCTCTTGGCTGGAAAAGCCGATTGCTTCCATGGCCCTTCACCTGTTAATATTTTCTTTGATTTTTCTGTGCTTGTCATCTTTTTAATGACCTAATTTATGCTGAAAGTCTTAACTTGAAAAACATAATTTATATTCCTAGACTTACTAACAGATCTGTAAAAGTCTTCTAACATTACCACCTCCTCATTAGTATGCCTATAGATGAGTCCTACTTACTGTGTAGGTTAGGAGCAGTCCTTTCAGCTGTGCGCTTGTGCTGTACCTGGTATTACCAAGTCTTGATCTCCTGTATAATACTAAAGGGTAATCTTGAGTATTGATGAAAGAATTATTTTCTTCTTTTTTAAAAAAAGTCACAGGTTACTTTCTGGTGTTAGAGGACCAACAATATTATTAAGCAAACTGTGTTAAACAAACATCAATTAAGACAGCTGAAAGAGACAATTCTGTTAATCAGGTAAAAATAGAACAAACAATTAAAATTTAAAAAAGCATTTCAAATGTACTGTTTCTTTTTCAGTTGCATACTTGAAACAAGTATATTTACAGGGAAAAGATTCCTTTATAACCCATATTTTTCATTAGGGTTAGAATTAATGATTTTTAGTCAAGTTCATGGAAATATTTTTAGTGGATAGTGTCAACAAATCTGATAAGGTGCATAAGTTCAATGGAAACACAAGAGGTGTTAGAAACTATCAAAAGAAAAAAAAAAATTAACTGATGTGCAAGTGCATATATCATATTAACTGTGTTTGTGCAAAACCAAAAACCTATCATTACATTCTTAAAAGAGTGGTGCAATACAATTTCTTAAATCAGTACATTTACAGAATTGAGTTTTGTTAATTTATAAAGAAATCTCATTAAACTTATTGTGAAGGATGTCTGATGTGTCTGATTACTGAACTGAAGTTCAAACAACAAGAACCAACTAATAAAGTTCTTCTGGTGAGATCATTCCCCTCCAAAGGTCACAAAGGCAAGTTCGCCATTGGGAAGTCATGATGTGTCTGGCACACCACTACCTTCTAGAAAATCTCAGCTAAATTAAAGTAAGGGAGTCGCAGCAGGGGAGGCAAAGAGCGAGAGAAAGGGAGGAACTTTTGATTTACTTTTGTTTTGAGAATCTGATGGCTTTAAAAAATGAAAAGACCAGAACACTATAGAAATTTTTATTATCTCAGGATAGAATTACTCGAGACAAAAAGTCATAACGGAGGCTTCTGGTTAATCAGTTGTTTTTTCTTCCCATCCTTATCACTTTCTATCATTCAAGTACAAGGACTCCACCAAATGTGTCCCAGATGAAAAAGTTGGTGTATGGTGTGTTTGCATGAGGAA
The DNA here is from genome assembly GCA_011057875.1 of Pterocles orientalis. Taxonomy (NCBI): domain Eukaryota; kingdom Metazoa; phylum Chordata; class Aves; order Pterocliformes; family Pteroclidae; genus Pterocles; species Pterocles orientalis. The sequence goes on from WKFP01015081.1 coordinate 715,294, forward strand.
CAAAATTTCAACATTGTGTACCTCTGATGTTTGAGATAATGACATCACATAATTCTCAATAACAGTTTCAAAAATCTATGTTCAAAAGTTCAGAGGAGTCGTGACCTTCTAGGACTTCACTAATTAGCAGTTGATGAACATCTAATAAAAGAAAAAAAGGATCATTTCACTAGTTGCCTTTTAGAGATACATTGAAAGGTCATGTGTTTTAAGGCTGAGATGCAGAAAGCAAAATTCATTGCCTCTTGATAAGAAGGAAGAGATTTGTTCTTTTAAACTCTTGGAACCTAGACTTCAAACATAAAAAGTCTTTCTGAAAACTGAAGAAAATCTGTTAACTAGTTTGTGTTGGCGTCAGTTTAATGTAGATATTTTAGGAGACTTCTGCAAAATTTTGTGGGTTTCTTTTTCCTGGATGTCTTACTACTAGCAAAATAATACAAGATCTCCAAACCTTCCCTAGAGCTGAAGAGCCAGCCTATACACAATATTTTAGCCTCAATGGGATCCCACTGCTGTGCTGAGCATACCCAAACACACAACCAAGTCAACAATTCATGTCATTCTTAAACCATGTTGGTATCAGAAGGAATCAAAGCACAACTCTTCTTTTTGGCTAGTTTTCGTTCTGTGCTCCTGCTGATGGAAATGAGTCAGATGTCTGAGAAGAAACGTTCACATGATTAGACTTCTCATTGGCAAACTGCTGACCAGCCTTTCCCAGACAAGTGTCTTAAAATCTGCTCAGTTACGGGCTGAAAAGCTAGTGTCCAGATGGTCTCTCTGCCCTTCCTTCACATGATGTGAAGGAAGGCTGTAAACTTGCTTCAACTGGCAGTCTACTCTAGCATGGCTACAAAGCCAGGAAAAGCAGTGAGAACAGGTGACTAAACCCATACAGCATTCTTTAACAAGTTAGAAGCAGCATTATGTGGTTTTTGCACATAGCAATATTCAAACTAATATTTTGGAGTTTTCTTGTTCACCGTTTATGTATGAAGGACTAGTATTATGAAAAACCTTCCCCTGAAAATTCAAAGATTCTAACTTGGAGTAAAAGGTGAAGGTAAAGAATAAAGAAAACAAAACAAAACAAGACTATTTTTCCTTAACTAAATGTAAGAAACACTGGAAGTTCAACATTAATTTAGAAGAAATATCAATTTAAAGGAAAATATGAAACTAAGAGCTGCAATTAGCCTTGACTCTGCCCATTAATGGAAGAAAATGCGTAATTATTATAAAGCTACCTGAATGTTTGAGGACTACGCTGCATCAATTTTAAACTGATTTTTTTTAATACCTCATGACATCACTAAACACACGAATATGTAATAGTTTTCCTCAGCATGACTACAGTTGTTCTGGTTTTTTCCTTTCTGCTTTTGGAAATACACCAGCAACCTCGAATGACTCTTTAACATACAATGGAGATAGTTGATCTGAGAAAGGAAACTACCTGGTTTTAAATGGATACAAAGAGGACTCATGGTTCAGGAAGGTTATTGGAGAAAGTAGGACTTTCTGGTTTGAGAGCAGGGTGTAGGCTTGAACTAGAAATCTGTTTCTGGGTCTGCAAATGAAGGGTATGCATACACATATATACACACAGAGGTGAGTGAAGGTAGGAATGAATGGGAGAAAAGCACAAAGCAGGTGAGCAGGTGCTCTCTAGTGTTAAAAGCGGTGATCAAACAGATGATGGCAATCCCAAGAAGGGGAAAGGAGCTGGCAGGGTGATTTCAAAATTGCCTAAACCAATTTTTACCCTAACAGTCGATTTCTGCACCGCTGGTGTAAGTATGAGGAAGAACCAGTAGAACTCCACCTGTACACATCTGCTCGGGATAAAGCACTCCCAGGAGCCTGCCTACCAGTGCTACTTGGGCACCTGAGTGCCCCAATCTACTTGTTGACTATTCCTGTGTGGGAAGAACCCGTTTTACCATGAGCCCCTAAAATAAAGCAACCCCTCAGTTAAATCCTTACACTTTTCCTTCACTCTGCCCGTCACCCACTTTGAAAGTGTACCGGATGCTGAAGGGATTCGGCCTCCCCATAACTCCGAAGCAGCCTTTCCAAGACACGCTGGCCAAGTACAAAATCCAGAGGCAAAGAAGCGCTACTGACTGCCTGGCTCCAAAGGAGCCGCACATGGGGGATGGAGAGCGCCTCTTCCCCCAGCAGCATGCGGGAAGGGTGCGGGGAGCCTCCTCCTCTCCCCTGCTTACCCCCCCGAGCCAGCTCTTACCCCCCGCCCCGCCGCCCACGGAGGGGGATCGCACCGGCTTGGCCAGACGCGGGCTGCCCGGTGCCGCTCGCACCGACACCGACTTGAGAAACTAGAAGAAGCTGCCGCGGCTCCGCGCAGAGCGCGCAGGACTCTCCGCGGGGGAGCGCGGGGCGCTGCGCGGAGCGGCCGGGGCGTGGGGGGGGGCGGCTGCTCCTAGACAACGAGCGACAGGAGCTCCGTGCCTGTGCCTCTGCCTCCACCGCACGGATGGCTCGGCTGCTCATTCGAAAACCGCCTACGCTGATTTAATGTCTTTTTTTTTTTTTTTTTAATTTTTCTCTCCCCCCTTAAGAAGGAGGAACTATCCCACCTGTGGATTGTACACTTGTTCTCTCCCTGAGAAGCACTGCCTGCCTTTCAGGTGAAAATAGCAGGCTCCAGGAAAGCTTTGGACGTCTTTGATCTTATACTAACAGATATGTATTTGCTTATATTTCCCTAAGCAGAAAATGACTAAGAATCTTAATAACAGTGTGACATATGGGAAGCAACTTTTCTAAGCCTCCGATTTGCTTTTTAGAGATCCTCTTTAGTTTTCTTTTTTTTTTTTTTTTAAACATCCCCGCCCAATAACGTCCCAAAAGGGGGGAGCTAAATCCTCGTAAAGACATGGCCCGTTATTAGTGCAAAATGTCGAAGTCACAGACGCCCTGGAGAAAAAAAAAAAAAAAAAGGAAAAAAAAAAAAAGGAGGTGTGATTTACATATAGGTAAATGCCTTCTGCATTCAGACACTTCCTGGGTGTTCGGGCAAGCTTCTTATAATACAGTTAGTCGAAAAAAGCCTTTCCATTGTAGGAACTGGACAATGATGGTAAAAAATGTTGTTATTAACAGTAATGCTGCACATGAAGTAGTATGAAGTTCACCTCTTTGTTTTTAATCCGTTAACTAATAACCCAGGTATGTTCCCGGCTTCTAAAGAAATAAAAAGGGGCAAGAAATGTTAAGAAACAAAGAGACCTCCAGTGAATATTCAAAGCACCCATGCATCTAATCCCTGATTATTACTCGGCGGCTCTGAAGCAGAGCCTTTGTTAAAACTACAGAGGGACACAGGCTGGCAGATAGGTAGCCGGGAGCTGCAGGCAGTGGGTTGGAGGCAGGCAGGCTCTGGAGGTGCGTTTTACCTGCAAGCGCCTTGACCGAGGTGACAGCCGGGTTCCCGCAATCTGGACCCGTGCCCCCCCGCGCCCCGCCTCCTCCCAGCCGTGACTCGCGGGGGAATGTCCCCATTTCACACCCAATCCCGGCCGAGCCGGCTGCAGCTTCTCTCAGCAAAAGGGACGGAGCGACTCGGCAGCTCTGCCTCGGGGGGGGGCCCCGTTAACTTTGGTCCTTTGGGGATTTGAGGATTGAAAGGGAATAAAAGGTGTGGGGGGGCGGTGATGGGGTGGGGTCGTCGCCGCGGTCCGGCCCTCCCCGGAAAGGCAGGAGCGCAGGTCGGCAGCAAAAGTCACTTCTGCTCCACTCGGGCTTGTGTCATTCGTGACATGCAGTTT
>WKFP01015081.1:719107-730120 GCA_011057875.1 Pterocles orientalis
GAGGGGGCGGGGGACTCCTTCAGCTGTGCTGGAGCAAACTGAATTAAAGAAGACAAGGCGAGAGTTCCGCTTAAAATCTGGGAAGGTAAACGTCGAACTAATGAATAGATAATTCAAATGAAAACGCAGTGTGTAAAGCCTTAAAGTCTCTGTGTAGGCATGTTAATTTGCCACAGTTATTACCAATAAAAAGTGCATGTCATACTATTCTGCTGTTTAACAGCGCAAGTTAGAGGGCTTTTTATTAGTAACGGGTAGTACTGTGGGAAAATTAAATTTCGGCGGTGGAGCCAGGCAGATGAAAAACCCTACGAAAGGCATTCAAATCAAATAGAGATAACTCCGAGAAGAACTTCAATACAGCCACGTACACTGACCGGTATTCAAAGACGTTATTGACACGGGTTTCTGGTTTGTTTATCGCGAAGGCTTCGCCAGCTATATTTAAATGACCCCACTAGCTATTCGTTACCCGCATTGTGCAGGGTTAAATTAGTGGTGTACTTGTTGTAATAAAATGCATACCGTCTCCTTGTAGTGGGTAAATCCATTCCTTTCTGAAGCCATACAAAAATTATGCAAATCAAATCAACGCAAGAACTTGTCTTTTGAAATGATAATATTTTACTCTATTAATCTCTGATTGAGAAATTTACCCCGTTTCTGTGTATAGAACAATATTTTTGGACTGTACAAATTAAAACATCAGAAATATAATCTGTTGCTCTTTGTGTTTGGCAGAAGGGGAGTTATGTTCCTGATTTAAACATTCCTTCCACCGAAATCACACACAAAAAAAAATATTTTCATAGAGGAAAGACATACTGATGGGGGCAAAAACAACACCAACATTTTACACCGTCGTGTACGTATACCTAGCGTGTGTAGCGTGCAGTGTGTATATGTATGGAGAGTTGTAGTTGTGTGTGCGTGTGTGCCTGTGCGTATCTACACATACTCTGAACTGAATTGTATCAGTTCTCCTGGGATCACGGTATTTATTTAAGTACTCTTCCCAGGTCATAACTGTAACACTCACTTAATAGCATTAATCCCTTGTTATAATGTAAACACAACGGCCATTGTATTCCCAATCTGTATTGTCCCACTAATTATTAAAGAGGAGGAACCAAAAGCAATCAATTCGCCTAGATAAACACACACTTACACCACTCCTTCTGGAAAAGAACAGACTGGGCTTCCCAAATGAAAATGCAGGGAGCATAGCACATTTTGCAAGGCATGCAGGTTGACTTGGAGAGATTCATGTATGACTTTATAGTGTTATAATTAATTTTGCATTCTTAGCTCTCCAGCTGCTGCTCCGTCCAGAAGCAGAGCTCATATCCTTAGAAATCGGTCTGCAGAACACAGGAATTGTCTATTCAGATGTAATTGCCTGATATCGATTATTCCATAGCACTACTGAAATATGAATGTGTTTTATATAAAATTCTTGGGTTTAGAGTTTATATTTTTATTTAATATATGCGCATTAATCACCAAGGAGGGAAGCAAATGTCTCTTCTGTAATCTGCTGCGCTGAGTTTACCAGTTGTTTATCACTCCCTTATCAGGAAGTCGGGAGTTAATGACAAGAAATACCTGTTGGTGTTAACCTCCTCCCCCTCACCTGCTTTTTTACGGATTGCCTCTTCTACAGGCCAGCTGATAGATCCGGATAGGAATCAATCCGGTAGGTCTGGTGGCCAGACCTCTACTGCTGCGTGCAGGGGGCAGGGGTAAACTGGTATATGGGTTTCACAGGAGAAAAAAAATGAAATAAATAAAAAAGCAGAGAGAAAAATTAAAATTGAAAGCTCGGGTTGCTACAGACAGTTATACGCATCCTGATACTTGATCGCAGTTTCAATACAGCGTTTTCCCCTCTGTGTCCGCGAGGCTCTTGACTTCTCGAATTGTATTTTTTTTTTATTAGCTGCATGTTTAATTGATTAACTATAGGCTGCCCTGCTAACCCGCAATTCTTCAGCTATTGCCCTTTCCCCTCCTGTTGTGGCCAGCCCCTTCCCCGCCGTAGCTCGCCAGAGGCGTTTTCTGCATCCCGCCTCACTGGGATTACCTGAGCTATTCCATGAGGGAGTCGCCCGTCAACGTCCAGCCACTTCATTTGGTTAAACACAGCAAAGAGCGCTCACTCACAGATGTTGGAAAAATAAAACACACGGTTTGCCGAACACTTTTTTTTTTCCTTTTTTAATTTTTTTTTGTGAGCGCTTGAACATTCTTTTTTTTCCCCCCAGCTCGTCCCGGGCTGGTAAGCCGGCGCAGGCTGTGGGTGAAGGGCTTGGGGACAGCGCAGCGGCTCCCGGCCCCGCAGCCCCGGCGGCCCGGCCCCTACCTGCCCGCCCGGCCCTGCCCCTCAGGCCGGCGGCGGGCCGCAGGTGCGGCCTAGCGCCCCTCGGCCCCCCCGCCAGCGCCTCGGTGGGGCGGGCAGGGCCCAGCGCCGTGCCCCGGGGCCGGGGGACGCTGGGGGAAGCGCGGGGAGAGGGGGGAATGGCCCGGTGCCGGCGGGGGGGAACGAGACGGGACCGGCGGCTGCTGCAGGACAGCGCAACGGCCCCGAACCTCGTCCCGGGGGGCAAAGGCCGCAGCTCTAGTGAGGGCTGTTCACCGGCAGCTTCTGAAGGGTCCCTCTAGACTAATCGTTTAAAATATCCACGGGCGCATAGATGTGTTTACGAACGTTTGCACGGAGAAGAAACGAGAGGTGCCTTCGTCTCGTCCTCCCGCAGGAGGCGATGGCTATAAGCTGCTGGTGGCCAGGGCCAAAGGGAGGGGGCACAGGAAGGGATGATGTTATTTGGGAAATTAATGACATCGGGATGGTGTTCCAGGAGATTTATCTGAAGGTAGGGGAGGTAAGGCAGCTAGCCCCCCGGAAGGAGTCACCCAGGCCTCTTCCCCACACACCACACCAGGAAGAATAGAAACGAAAGATGAGGGTTTGGGTTTGTTTTTTATTTTTTTTTTCTCCTTTCTTGCGCAAACGCGCTCCATGACTATATCTTGACTGTTGGTGGCAACTTATAAAACTATAAAGCTCTGTCTGCCAGGAACAGCGCGATCCTCAATCTGCTGATTTGTGCAGTTGCTCCTCTTTCCTACCATATAGGGCAGTCCTTTTCCCAAGAGCTCTTCCCCCATACACTGCCCAGCTCCCTGCAGCCTGGCCCTGCAAACGCACACATCTACCACACATGTGCCTGCATATGGCACCTCGGCGAGCGTACGCGGGAGGGGATGCATCCATTTAGGATATATATTCTTTCCTGTTCCCCGCGTGGACACAGAAAAGAAAGATGGGGTGTAATGGAGAGTGTGCGAAGGGGTATTATGGCTCCGCGAGTCCGGAGAGCAGCTGATGAGCAGTATCATCGTTTGGCTTCAGCAGTGTGCTCGCAGCCGGAGAGGCTGCCTTGCATTACAAAGCCTGCAGCCTGCCTGCCTGCCTGCCTGTCCGCTGCCTGCCTGCTGCCTGCCTGCCTGCTGCCTGCTGCCTGCCTGCCTGCTTGCTGCCTGCCTGCTGCCTGCCTGCCTGCCTGCCGGCCGCGGGAGGAGAAGGGGCCGGAGCGGGAGGGGGCGGGCCCGCCGCGCTATGCAGATGAGCGGCGGTGACGGACAGCTCTGTTTTCCAATGTCCCTCAGAAACTCCAGTGCTCCTTCCCTCAACTCTTCACTTCAGACTCTATACTTCCCCCAAAATACAGGCTCACAGGCGCTGGGGGAGCTGGCTGGCTGGCTGGGAGAACTCCATATGCAGCAGCCACTTTTCTGATTTCGGGGGCTCGCTTCTCTCTCTCTCACCCTCTCTCTCCTTCTGTTTATCTCCTTTTTTTTTTTTCCCTCTCTCTCTCTCTCTTTCTCTTTCTATTAACCCTCTTCTCTTCCATCTCTCCCAGATGCCCTTCCCCTCCCGGTTAGATTTCTGACTGCTCGGTTTATTTTTCCCTTTTGGGGGGGGTATTATGTTTTTTCCCTCCTGTTTGTTTTTCTTCTGAGCGGGTGCGCATGGGGGGGAGCATATAACAATTCTGATTCTCTACATAACTGCACAGAGCCAACCGGGGAGGGAGGGAGAGAGAGAGAGAGAGAAAAAGGGGGAGAGAGAGAGAGAGAGAGAGCACGAAAGCAGCGCCAGGAGCAGCGGCAGCAGCAGGGCCGGTCACCCTCGCCCCCTCCCTGCTCCTGTGCACGCCAGTGCAAGCCATGTCCTATCCTCAGGGTTACCTCTACCAGCCCCCCGGCTCGCTGGCTCTGTACTCCTGCCCGGCGTACGGGGCATCGGCGCTGGCGGCCCCCAGGAGCGAGGAGCTGGCCAGGTCTTCGTCGGGATCGGCGTTCAGCCCTTACCCGGGATCGGCAGCTTTCACCGCCCAGGCGGCGGCCACAGGCTTCACCAGCCCGCTCCAGTACTCCACAGACCCCGCCACGGGATTCCCCTCCTACATGGTAACTACCGAAGAGAAACCCTCTCCTTCTTCATTAGCATCCGCATTCTCATCCTCATCATCTTCAGCCTCTCTCCTCACACACTCGCCATCAGCCCCCCGACACCCCGCCGCACGCCCGCGCCGCCACCGCCCCGCAGCGCGGCCGGGCCGCCGGGGACCAGCGGAGCCGGGGGAAGCGCAGTGGAGCGGCGGGCCGGGGCCGGGGCCGGGGCCGGGGCCGGGGACAACTCGCTCCGCGCCCCAGCCGAGCTCGGTGCCGGCGGGCCTGGGACCCGGGCTCGCCCCGCGGTTCGCGGAGCCGTGCGAGAGCCCTGATGAAAGAAACACGGATCGGCTTAGTCGGTTGGGTTGGATGCTTTCATTCTCCCCCCCACCCTCCCCGCTTTCTCTTTTTTTTTTTTTTTTTTTTTTTTCTTTCCCCGCTGTGGTAGGATAGGGGAGGGTTTCTTTTTTTCTTCTTTTTCTCTTTTTTCCGCTTTCTTTTTAAGTCGGTGTTTAGAGGCGCTGCGGGCTTTATCCCCGTGTGGTTTTATTTACTTTCAGTGTGTTTTGTGCTAATGGTTTAACTGGATTTTAGGAATGAAAAGGAGCATCTGTTTGCGATCTGTGAGCTTCGCTTAAGCCCAAAATGGTTGTGGTGGCCGCAGTTTCGGATTTCACTTTCTTCTTATTAGTTAAAAGGAGCATTTGCAATTGCGTGTGTGTGTATTCTGTGCATAAACTATACAAATAAAACCATAAACTATATAAATAAACTGCACGTCTAGATGGTTGCATAGTTTTATAAACACACACACACACAGAGTCGGACACGTATCTAGTCCGTAGACACAAAGACCTGTGCCCGGAATTTCAGACTGGAGCAGCCGTCGAGATCCTAGGAGGGGACGGCAGCGGGGTAGTTCACTCTCCCTGCAAAGTGACGGGAAAACTGCTTGCTTTCTGCCTGTAAAATACGGTGCTTAAATTGTCGTGCAGTCTTTATTCGGGGTGGGATATAAAATATCTGAGGATCTCGGTTGCTTGTTTTTCCTGTTGAGAAGTGAGGCGAGTGGCTGGAAGTTGCAGCGAGGTTGTGAACTGTGCGGGATATTGGGTGATGTCGCGCCTGTGACTCTCCGATCTGTGGGATTCAGGGACGTGCTGAAAGTTAGCGAGTTCCTTAGCGATATCTTTAACTTTTCTTGCATTATGCAGACTTAAATAAGCGCAATTTGAACGTTAAAGGGCGAATTAAAATGCTAATTACATCGCATTTGAACAATTCGAAACGGTGCATATCTTCTGATTTGCAAATTGGATTTGCAATGCATTAGTGCAGTGAATTGCTAAGTGGCGGCTTTGTTGTATTTTCTATAGCAAAAAAGGAAACATCTTTTGAACCTTTGAGAGAAATGTAGATATCAAGACACTACCTGAAGGGCCTTTAAAATGTTTGCGCGGTTCAAAAATTATATTGGGAAATATTCAATTACAAGGAGCTGAAATTAGTCAGAAAGATTCAAACGTAGCCGATTTTAAGCGCGTGTGCTTGTGTCTGTGCGCTGGGCGTAGGAAGGGGGGCGGGAATCGCAACTTAATGGCCTTTGGGTGCTGCTTCTCCCCCTCATAGAATATGGATACAAGACACCATCCCGGGGAAATACAAATATAACCGCCGGTCTCGCCTTGACAACTTACTAATGGCTATCAGCAATAACAAATTGCCAACCCCACCGTTTTGTTCTGTCTAGGGCTCCCCTTACGACGCCCATACGACGGGGATGACCGGAGCCATCAGCTACCACCCGTACGGCAGCCCTGCCTACCCCTACCAGCTCAACGACCCGGCGTACAGGAAAAATGCCACCCGCGACGCCACGGCCACGCTGAAGGCCTGGCTGCAGGAGCACCGCAAGAACCCCTACCCCACCAAGGGCGAGAAGATCATGCTGGCCATCATCACCAAGATGACCCTCACCCAGGTCTCCACCTGGTTCGCCAACGCCCGCCGGCGGCTCAAGAAGGAGAACAAGATGACCTGGGCCCCTCGGAACAAGAGCGAGGATGAGGACGACGACGAAGGCGACGGGGCTAGGACTAAAGAGGATTGTCCCGAGAAAATGCCCGAGAGCAATGAAACCTCCGCGGAGGATGAAGGTGGGCGCGGAGTAACCGCGGTAGCGGCGGGGTGGCCCCATCCCGCCCCGTCGCGTCCCCCCGGGAGTGGGGCAGCGGGGAGGAGGGGAGTGGGGGCGGTGTTTAACAAAAGCGACCCTAAAACGTGTCCCGTCCCGTCGCCTCCAGCTGCTCGCCGCTCAGTGCCGGTGGCCGGGGCGGCAGGGGGGGAGGCGGCGCCATGCGGTGGTGGGGGGAAGGTGGGGAAGCGCTGGGTGCAGCGGGGGAGCTTTCCCGGGGGCATGGGTGCTCCTCGACCCGGGATTGCAGGGGAAAGGCCGGGACGGCTGGGGGGTCCCTGCCCGCCGAGGTGGCGGTGGCGGTGCTTGCTTCTCGCCCGTTCTTTTGCCGCCCCCCCCTTGACTCTGCCTTTCTGTGCCCGGCGGACCCCCGCAGGGATCAGCTTGCAAGTCGACTCGCTGACGGACCACTCCTGCTCCGCCGAGTCGGACGGCGAGAAGTTGCCCTGCCGAGCGGGCGACCCCCTCTGCGAGTCTGGCTCGGAGTGCAAGGACAAGTACGAGGACATCGAGGAGGAGGAAGAGGAGGACGAGGAAGAGGAGGAAGAAGAGGACATCGAGGAGGACGACGGCGGCGGCGGCGGGGAGCGCGACCCGCCGGCCAAACCCGCCACCAACTCCTCGCCGCTGGCCGCCGTGGAGGCCCCACTCCTCGGCCACCCGCACGCCGACGCCGCCCGCAGCGCCAGCAAGGCGGGGCTCGGCGGCCGCGCCTCCCCCGGGCCCCCGACGCCGGCCAGCAAGCCCAAGCTTTGGTCGCTGGCCGAAATCGCCACCTCGGACCTCAAGAGCCAGACCATGGGTCAAGGTTGCCAGCCGACGCCTCTCTCCTCCGCCACCCCCGCCTCCGCCCCGCACAGCGCTGCCTACTCGCCCTCCTCCCTCCTGGGGAGGCATATTTATTACACCTCACCTTTTTATAGCAATTATACAAACTATGGGAACTTTAACGCTCTGCAGAGCCAGGGAATCCTGAGATATAACTCCGCAGCAGCAGTGGCTTCAAACGAGGGACTCAGTCAGACTGTCCTAAATGCCAGCTCTGTCCACAAGCAGAGCAGTGACTCTTTGAAAACGATCACTAACCAGCTAGAACAACATTACAGGCCCTCTAGTTATGACTCTAAGAAAGGTAGGTGACTCCTTTTTGCCGCTTTCTCCTCCTTCTCCCCCGCCCTCCTTCCCCAACGGGTACAAGTCCTTTATTCACTGTAAATACTGAAACCTCCCCCGGAGAAAACAGCGAGAGCACTGTCACCGCTGCCACCGCCGGGTGACGATGGGCGATGGTATAATCTGGGGATTAAAAACGGCATGTCGCCGCCGTATCGATACCTGCCTCTAAGAACCGATAGAGGAAATGTAAGAAGATGACTTTCAGATCGGTCTCACAGGCTGCAGACGCAGCTTTTAAAAGTCATTTTTAAAACTACACACAAAGATAACCAGAGAGCACTGGTGTCACTGCCTGTAGTTTTTTTTTCTTTCTTTTCGACAAACTGGTTTTGCTCTCTTTGTTTCCAGCATTCTCACGGGCTTTTTGCAGCTTTGGGTTCAGCTAATTGCTGATCTTGGACGTGAAATTATGTGCAGCGTGACATTTTTAACTGTTTTTTTTTTTTTTCTGGAAAAAGTTTTGCACTAATATAATTGTCATCTTATTCTAACAAAATACTCGAGATACGGGCAATTATAAAATATTCGCCAGCCTTTTAAACGACTCAGCTATGAATTCTGCACGAATGAGGATTGGGACCTACACAAACTGTATAATCTAGTTAGCTGGCTGTGTCCTGTGACTAACTGACGGTTATATTTTGACAGATCCCACTGAAGTCTGCACAGTAGGAGTACAACCGTACCTATAGAAGTGCAATCACACAGCAATGTAAGTAAGTGAGAACATTTTCTGTTACACTGATCATTTGGCATCAGGTCTAAAGACACGCTGCACAGTTCTAGACTTGCTTAACGTTAATTTCTTGCTTCATTACTTAAGAATCTGATTACGAAGTAAGACACTCTTTTCTGCAGTTTTTTTTTTAAGCCTCTCATTACGGTTTACTTTCTCGGGTTTATCTTAAATTTCAAAGTCAGGTCAGACTTCTCCCTCACCTTGGGAACTCTTTGCTTGTGTAAAGCAAAGCCATAAGGACTATTTAAATATTACGGAAAGCAAGCTTTAGAAGAAATGTATTTTGAAGGTATCGTTCTTTAAAAACAAAGTGCTTGTGCTCGCGTGGCAGTGCTAAAATTGTACATTCTGAGAGAGGCTTCATGCAGTGACCGTGTATTTAAAAGAAAAAAGGACATTATTAGAGGTCGACATGCGTCTTCAGCAGTGTATGTTATCTGTGAATTGCTTCTTGCTTAGCTAGCAATGGCACTCTTAATTCCCCCGCTACTGAGGGCTAAATAAACAACAAAAAAATCTCCTTGCCGATATTTTTTCAACTAATTCTTCTGTTGGAAGAAATGAGACGAATAAGATTTTTGCCTTACTCCCTTTCCCCCCACCCAGTTTAATGCTGTTAGTGTGTAATTGAAGGATTTTTGGATGATGCGGTTTTTTCCTTGGTCCACAGGTAGGTGTCACAATTGCTTTGAAAAAAGTCAGCAAGCCATCATCTCTCCCCGAGCTAATATATATAACAAATCTCTAAATCCGGATCACATCTCGTGCCACTGTATAAAAGAAGACCACAGAGCACTATTAAATCTTCAGACTAATTATTAAACGACAATTTTGTTGGACATACGTGAGTTTGCTGGTATAGTATAGTTTCCCCAATGTATGTGTGACTTTTGAAAACAGATCTGTTTTTCTCAGGATATCTTGAATTGATCACTTCATTGCCACGGTATATATTCGATAGGTGTGATAGGATTTATTGTAAAATTTATTTGTAAAAGATGTATACAGTAGAGATAATAAAGACGTGATTGGAGAACTCGAGTCTTTACAAAGTGGAAACAAATTTGATATTTATTTTTGTAATGACATAAAGCTTCTAGTAATTTATGCAAGTTGTATTGCAATGGAATCTGAACTTTTTGTAAATAAATTTTGCCTGGTTTTTATTTGAAACGTTGATGGTTATACAATCTTTGGTTGTTTAACGAGAATTCTTTACTAATTTATATCTCTAATTGTAAATAAAAACAGACTAGTCTGCAACAATATGGTGGTTTTCATTCATTTTCCCCAAAATAATAATCTATTATTTAGAAAATAACAAAAGTTGTAATTTCACTAGTAGAGCTTAGACCATAAAATGAGTAAGCAATTTAAATATGTTGCAAAGATATGCTTTCCATAAATTAATTCCTTCTGGGTTGTTCCGTTAAACTTAAACTTTAAATACACACATGTGTGCAAATGTGCATTTGTATATATACATGCATGTGTGTAGAGGGAGTGATGTGAATACATGCATGTTTCTTATAAGCTACGTTGGGTGTGAAGTAGCTCTTTAATTTAGTGTTCTTTAAATCCACCATTTCTAGTGTGTGGGGGGGAAGAATCATTATCAGCTACCGCTTACTTCTAATTTCTTTGTTTCTGCCTCTGGCTAAAATAGGCAAAGGAAAAAAATATATAAACCAGTCAAATTCCTGTGTTTTATTTTTTTAATGATTTTTCTTTATATCAGTAAACTACATCTTTACAGTCACATTGGAAATCCACTTTGATTAGGCTTATAAAATCAACTAACTAATCATTTTAATTTTTAGTAAAATAATGGGAATCCTCACACAATATAATTTCAGAAAAGAAACGAACAATCATTTATTTTCCCCAAAAGATAAATTGAGTGAATATAACTTACGGTTATAAAACAAGAATAATAGCTTCTTAGATTGCCCTTTAATCAATCATACACTTATTTTTCAAGAGGCTCATCTATTTTATTCCATGATTAATAATGTTCCAGCGTGAGAGCATTATTAGATCCCAGCAGGGGAGATCCTGAATGCTTTTAGCTGCTTTGGAATGGTCAGTTGGGGTTCATTATGGTCTGATATTGAACAATTTATAAAATCTTGTCTAAACATCTGCCAGCTCAGATAGGCCGATGTGTCTGAAGATGGGAAATTGCTGGACCAGTTGATATTGACAAACGGATCTCTCTCCGGTGGCTTTTTGTTCAGTGAAAATTAGTGGCCTCTTGCTCAGGTCTTGTTAGAAAGGGCATTTGAAAGTGATCTTAGATACTTCAGGCATCAGCCTTGGGAATGTTAACTGGATAAAGAGCCGTGCTAGTCTGGAGTCAGGAAATATGTTGTGATTATATTAAATAGGGGGAAAGGAAGCTGTTTTTCTCAAATACATATACGCAACTGCCATGATCCATCTTCTC
>WKFP01015081.1:730370-775972 GCA_011057875.1 Pterocles orientalis
CCCCCCCCCCCCCCCCCATATCATATTTTACGCCTATAAAGATGTCTAACTGACTGAGAAAGTGCATGTGTTTTTCAGCTGATAGGGCAGAAATTAATATTGTAATTCTGGAAAACTCTGGGATCTATCTAGCTAAATATAAACCACTGAAAATCTTTGCAGCTGGAGGCCTACTCATCGTCTTATGTTGTTTGTAGAACAATTTTTTTTTTGCTCCTGTAACATCCTGTTTTCCACTGAGGTAAAATGCAATTGTATCTGTGTGCAGTGTATAGTACAATTATACAAACAGATAAGAGGTCATTATTTTTTTCCCCCTCCAATTTAGTATATGATGCAGATGCAAATATTTACTATAATCGTACTCGACCGTGTGCGCTTTAGGAAGATTTTACGGAGGGATTTTCTGTGTTGGGGGAGACGCTTGAACATTCTTTTCCCCACTCTTGCTCTAACTCAATCTGCCCCCAGCACTCACATTTTATGTTCCAGGTCTCTGTTGGACACAACGTGTACATTTCAATTGGTAAAAACCAAAAGCTGTGGCAGAGATTAAAAAAGGCTAACGACATTCCTTTGATGTTTATACGCCCAAAGACTTATAAAAGATTTCCATAATTTACCCACTCTTGCTAGTATTTAGACCTGGATTTCTTTCTGGAAAGAAAAGTAGAAAGACTTGGAAAACTTGCTTTTAAGTATTCACTATGTATGCAAAACCCAATAGACTTCTCTCATCCTCTGAGAAATTCACGAACGCTTCATGGAGGCAGATGGGCGACACTCGAATGATTTGGCAAATAAACGTATTTTTAAAACAAGAAATCAATGGCCAAGAACTGCATATTCAACGTCATTTGAGATTTAATAGTCGAAATTGAAAGCAGGAGGAAAGTGGAGCCTTGCTAGTTTGTTGGCACAAACAATGCGATTATTTCAGTATAGCAAGAAAGAGGCATGAACGATACAATACATCACTTTGTGCACGGTTTATTTCATAACGATGCTAATCAGACCGCTGGGATTAAAATCTCACAAACCCTTTCTATATTTACCCCCTATTCCCCTACCCTTTCCCCTCGTTTCTGTGCTCGTTTCAGAGCGGGAAAGACAAACCCTCCCCTCTTCGGGGCCAGAGGTTTCATTAGAGCTGATTTATTGAAATTCAGGCTTTAATCTCAGGTGGGATCCCGGAGGAATTGGCGCTGTCGTCAAATAGGAAGAGGGTCTCTTTCCACTTTGCACTTCCTGGGCTGCCTTTTTTCCTCTCTCCCTGCAAATGTCAACATTTGTTCTCAATAAGAGAGTTATTGTTTCAGGAAAGCTGCTCACCAACTGCATTGGAAAGAGGGGAAAAAAAGCGTCGCCCACCTTTGTTTGCCTGGAGGAAGGGATAGTCACGGAGGTAACAGGCAGTTTAGGCCAGCAGCGGACTGACAGTCAGTCAGCGGCTGGAATTGCTCCCGCACACCAGTACAGGATGGAGGGGAACGGCCCGGCTAAGGGGAAAGTTAATCCAAGGCGTGGTGGGTGCCCGCGTTTCTCCTCCCGAGCCGTTTGTGTTTTAGCCACCGACGTGACCAGCCCCTGTAAGAGAGAGGGAGACTGCAGGGGGGGGAAAAAAATTAAAAAAAACCAACAACAACAACGGAAAAAGAGAATTGCCTTCCCAAACGTTCACAGGCGGAGCAAGCCTCCAGGTTTGGGGGTGAAGGGTGGTTTTCAGGTAAAGAAACAAATTGCAAGGTGCACCATCTAATTTAGCCCGACCTGGCGGCACCTACTTCCCTAATGAGCCACCAATTAGCTCCCGACTAAAAAGTCCCGGCTCCGGGGCGAGCAGCCCTGGTGCCAGGAGCAGGAGCGGGCCGGGGCCCGGCAGCCCGCAGAGGAGCAGCCCAGCCTCCCCCGGGCCGGGCCGGTCTGGTCCGCCGCCTCCCGGCCCCTCCGTGCCCGGCTTCATGGGGGGGTGTGGGGGGGAACCTCTCTTGCCATTGGAAGTTTCTGCCTCTGTCACACGTTACATCTCACTTAAAGGCGTTTCAGACTCACCGCGCCGCTGAGGAGCCGTGGCAGGGATGTAATCAATACCGTGAGGATTTTATTGCTTATTAACTTTTTTTTTTTTTTGGAAAGAAAAAAAAAAAAAAAAAAAAAAAAGACAGACTGCTCCTTGTACGGCGGCTGTGTGGATACTGTCGCTTCTCGGGCTCTTAAAAATCACCCAGGAAAAAAATAGAATAATTATGTGCATTTTTCTAGGGAGATAAATCGACAACTTATGTCTATAACTTCTGATCAATTATTAATCGTTAGTGTCAACAACAGGGTTATAATTACCTTCAGTTATTTAAAGGAATATTTATTTTTTCTTCTCTCTGATCTGGTAATTAGTTAATGCTCTGGAGGAATGAATTGAAAGCTGATTTGATAATGATTGAGACAGGTTTTTCCCTCTCTTTTGGCAACCCCACCCCCCTCTCGGATTTGGGGGGGAAGGGAGGTACCTCCCCAGTTTGCAGAAGAGTCCATGTGAAGGCAAATCGCGGCGCGTTTTACTTTTCAGCCCATAAGTAACGATTCTGGGAGGAAAAAGGGAGAAATGACAAACAAATAGAGAGCAGCTGGGATGAATAAGGCCGATCAAAGTTAGCGGGGGCCGACGCTTCCCGCAGCCGATCTAAGTCCCATAAAGGTGCCAGCAGCTCTTACCTCTCTCCCTGAGATCAAGGGCAAGCAGGACGTTTTAACCCCCTGACATCTTTTCGCGACCAGAGGAGAGGAAAAAAAAAAAAATAGCCGAAGGAAAAGGAAGGAGTGAGCTAAGCATTTCTCGTTTGGGGGAGTCCTAGATGCCTTCACGATCGCACGGGGAAGGGATGCTTTTTCTGGAGCCCTCGAAGCCCTGCGCCTAGCACGCGTAGGATGCGCGGCGGAGCGGCGCAGCGCAGTGCGGGGCTCGGTTCCTCGCAGGGGGAGGTGAGCAGCCTTGCGCGCTTGAACGATCCCCAACTCGTCTCAGCCCCGGGGATGGAGAAGCGGGAAATTATTATTACTTTTTTTTTTTTTTTTTTTTTTTTTCTTCCCCTCCTTGTCGGAGCTCGGTAGAGCTTCATGATGAAGAAGAGCAGCAAGAAGGGTAGCCCGCAGGGACTGTGGCTGCCGCCTTGCTCCCGGACCCGGGGTGAGGGTCCCGGGCCTGGGACATGGCAGCCAAAGGCGCTATAACCACTGAAAAGCCCCTCTCCACTTTTCCATGCGGGCCTGTGGCGCTGAGCCGAGTTAGAAACTCCAGCCTTGCCCGCCTCCCTGCTTTCCTCCAAACCTCCACTTAATTTAGCGTCAGGCGAGCCATAAGAGCTTTTCGTTAGCACGATTGGGCTCGTTTTACAGCAGATCTGCGTGAGATGGAATACGGGTATATAATATTATATATAATTGTAAGATGTTTTATATATAAAATGCTTCTCCCGTGCAACAAAACTGCAGTGGGAATTGCAGTGCAAAATGCAACTTCTAAAATTAATTCATCCTGACAGGTTTGCCATCGCCCGGCTCCCTTTTTCCTGCAACTCCATGAATGCCGCTTCCAGAGTGTATGTTTTAATTTGTCACATCAAGGCAATAAAAAGCAGCAGTATATACTTAAGCCAGTTAACATTGTAATAACAGGTTTAAAGGAGCAATTAAATGGTAGTGAGTCGCACGTCTGACTTTCTATAGGCATTACCACATCAATGGTACCTTTTAGACTGACTATAACTTAGCATGATTGTCTCAATTAGTTTAGCTACATGATAGTTATTGTGAACTCTTTGTGAGTAATCAATGTTACGCAAGCTTATGGCAAGGAGTCTTTAATACGGCTGATCGGCAGCTAAGTAACACGTACCTCCTATTCCCAAAAAACACCTTTATCTCTCTCTTTTTTTTTTTTCCCTATCCTCTTCATTTCCCGAAAGAAAGAAACGGTAATTTATAGTCTTATAAATCTATTTCCGAGATCGGTGTAGCTGAACGTGGATTTACAGGCAAATAACGACTTCTCCCGCGGCTGATAAACAAAGCAGCCGCTCCAGCTCGCTCGGGTGGCGAGTCACCCCTGCCACACTTTTCCTTTGTTTTATTTTATTTTTTTTTTAATGGTGTGTGTCGCGGATGTTCATTGTTACAATTCAGCCCCGAGCCACAAATAACCTCGAGGGATGCTCACACCAAATGCCACGTGCGGACACAGCGCTCACGGGTTCCCGAGTTCCCGTTGCTAACACCGGAGCCAGTCCGGATCGGCGAGTGGCGGGGAGAGACGTGCGTGTAAACCAGAGGAGGGTTTGTGTCTGTGACAGAGGGAGGAATGACTGCAAAGCGGGGTTCTAAGCACGATGTAATGCGGAGAGAAACGTCCCGCCCGAGCGGGACGTTTAGTTACTTGTTAATTCTTCTCCACCTACAGAGTCTCTCATTAAATAGCGAGCCACGGGTGGCTAATGTAAAATACAGAGGGCTGCGAATTTGGTGGGAGTTGTGTGAACTGCTTAAAATACTAACAAGTTAGTAATGTTCTCTGCCACGGGGAAAAAAAAAAGAGCGAGAGAGGGTGTACCATTCCAATTTAAGATAAACAAGATGCAGGGGCATTTTTGTTGCCGAAGTTATTCTCATTAGTCCTAACAATGTCTCACCATTAGACAAGGCTGGAGTCAGCCTCAGTCTCAAGACTTCAGATCTGCAAGCTTTTTTTTTTTTTTTGCTTTTTTTTTTTTTTTTTTTGCATGCACATTACATTTCTGTCATGCTTTGCAGCAGAACACGATATTCCCAAAGAACCCAAAGAAGAAAAAAAATACTCTGACAGCAACCATTAGTTAAGAGTGCAATGAATAAACCCCTTGCACAAGAGTATCAGGACTAATTAAGATTCTGTTTAGCAGCCCTGGATGGAATGTTAATGTAGCTTTGACTAACTGGGAATAAGCAGGGGGAAAAACTGCATTTTAAGAGGAATGCTGGGGTGATAACATCTCTCACTTCTTCTGTCCAAGGTCTGCCCAAGCCTGTTACAAAGTCATTATCTCAAATTACTCCTGTACTTCATTTTTAGAGGGTTTGGGCAAGATCCCCCGGCATTGAAGCGCTGCCTAGAGCCTCACAAAGCCAATACTCTCTAAGGGGATAAAGGCTGAATCAACCCACTATCTCTACCTTCGAGAGTTTGCTGGTACCAGTTCCTTGGACAAATACAGCCAGGATTCTGGAGGCAGATTAGGATCTATTGCTGGCGTCTCCTCGCAAATCCCTAAAGGGTTTTTGACCCTTTGAAGTTTCGTCTATTTTGCTTACACAGAAGTTTACATGATTAAGTCAGGATTTTACAAGGCTCAACAAGGCAAATTTAGTCACCTCGGAACACTCAACACCAAAAAAAAAAGTAAAATATCCAGTTGTCCTGCTACTCGTTTAGCTCCAGAAATGCTAGCATACTGTGATATTTACAGTGACTAGTTTAATAAAGGAGAAAAATGTCTGCAAGACTGTTTTAGCAGGGGAGGGTAAAAAAAAATCCCCTTCCCCCACGGTGTTAGTGGTATTATTATTATTATTATTATTATTGTTATTGCTATTATTATTATCAGCCTTTGATATAGTAATTCCCAATGATCGTAAATGCAGCTACGTTTCTCGGAGAGTGGATAAAATTTCCTGAAGTTCTTTCCAGTCTTTCTAACGTTTCCAGCCTGCTTTCACTCCTCCTTATCCAGGCAGTTGCGGTTTTTTCACTCTCGAGCAACAAGCCCGCCTAATCCTTCTCTCCGAAGGAAACTTTTGCTAACACTTTACTTGTTAAAAGCAGCCTCACATAATGCAAATCTTTGCTTGGAAAGAGAGGGCTGGGAACCTGTGGGGTAAACAGGAGAGGAGGAGCAGAGCGCTTTCTCAGGGAATAGCTACCTATTTAAAGAAGTCCCCTGCAATCAGAACAACAGGGCTCAAGCAAGAGACTGAGGTTGGATCTGGCCCACCATACTTGCGACGCCTTTTGTAGAATACAATCTCTTTCTCCCTTTCTCTTTCTCTCTCTCCCACCAGAGGGAAGATTGCTCTGCTAACGGATTACTGCTGCAGAGTTATTTTCTACAAAAGAATGATCCATTCAGTCTCTGAATAATAACAACAACAATAATAATAAATAAACAGACCTGGCATTCTGGAAAGTTTCTGCAGCTGGATCAGTGAGTTGCAGGGAGAACAAGGGCAATCACGCAAGCTGCACATTTCTTTCTCAATAGATTTATAATTGATGAATGGATCTTCTCGTGCAACTGTTGAAGAGGTAGCTGTCTTGGGAGGTGTTATTTTGTAAGGGAGACAGTTAGGAGTAACTGGGTGCGTTTATCAGCAGGAGATCTGAGCAAGCAACATGATTACATTAGCTGTCAGTGGCTAGGATTCAACTTTCCATAGGCCTCCAGCACCTGCACTCTCATAGGTGACTCACATGGAAATAGGTTCCTGCTGGCCTACAGCCGCATCGGGGCATTGATCTGGTACAGAGCTCCCCATTGATTTTGGCAAGGAGTGCTGCATGCCATGCACCACTGCTGTTCTGGCAGAAAATGATCAGGTCAGGTTTTTGCAAGAGAAAGAAGAGCAATATCGTGCAGCAATTCTCTCTCTCACACATGTTTTAAGGAAGTGGAAGGGGTTTTCATATCCTTTAAAATGGGTATATTTCCTATTTCTGCTGTGACTTTTCCTCCTCCCTGTAGGGTTGTACTTGGTAGTTAAAGCATTTGCAGTGTGCCTCGAAGAGAGAAGTTGTTATCGTGCCTCTGGATCATGGGTGTTTACCACAGGTCTGGATGAACTTTAGGACCTGGTCCCTGACTGAGGGGCTTTCCATATGTTCCAGATTCACATTGCAAACCATCTGTGCTTCAGTGTGGTACCTAGTTTCTGTGTTGCTCTTTGGGGAAAAAAAAAGTCTTCAGAAAGGACAGGCGTCCAGGCATCAGGACTTTGTAAAGGGGTTTAGGGCTATGTTCAAGAAGGGGGCAAGATGTAAATGGAACAGAAAAATCTTCCTCAGCTTCTTATCCTTGAGATCACTTGGCTTCAGGATTGTGCACTTTTTTGACCTTAAAATCACCCAAGAAATCATGTGCTGCCTTTCCTTATGTCTAGAAAGGCTTCAGCCTTCCCAGAGGCGAGGACATTATTCCTAACCATGTTTGGGATGCTGACCCCAGCATGCCCCACCCCATGTCCTTGAAAGGCTCAGGCTGGTGCACCCTATCCAAGCAGGCCTAAAACCCCAGCCATTCACAGGAGGAGGTCACCCATGCCTTCTCCAGCGTCCCCGAGATGGAGTTGTCCCTGTCGGTGACAGCTCAGCACAAACCCAACACGGAACTCTTGGAGCAGGGACAGAAACGTGTTCCCAGCAGAGTGACTGAGCCTCTGGGCAACGCAGCCACGTCCCTGCGCTGCCTCTCGCTCTCCAGCACGGTGTTCCTTGCCTCCTTTTTCTGCACAGCCCCATCAGGGGAGGGAGACGGAGACCCCCCTCGTCTCCCTTCTTCACCTCTCTGTGAGGGAGGGGGCACAGAGACTCTCCCGTAGAGGCAGTCTCCAGCACATGGATATTATTCTCCCCGAGCTTTGACTTGTGTGTGCCTGTGAGGGGGAGCAGATTTAAGCCACGTTTTGCCACTTTTTGTGTTTCCTATCAGATAGCTGCACACAGGAGAGGTGGCTTCATGCCCAGGGAGGGGGCTGCCCCAGATACAGCCACTTGCAGGCAGTGAGCTGGGTGGCAGCTGCGGAAATTCAGGTGAGGCTCAGTCCTGCCAACGGGGCGGTGAGAGGGACCATGAGGGGGAAGAGACAGGGTTTAATTCCTCTCTTTCTCTTCCTGCTTGCTCTTCCGCTGAGTGGAAAGAATCTTATTCTCAGCACATGTCACTTCTAGGAAAAAAACCCCAAATCAAATCCAAAACCTCCAGTGCCGTGCTCAGCTCTATCTGTTTCTACAAATAATGAGATTTTATTTTTTCTTCTTCTTCTTTTTTTTTTTTTGTTTTCATTTGTCTGCTGATTTTTGAACTTCTTTTGCACCAAATTTTACACTGTAAAACTGTGCGAGAGAGATTAATTTATAAAATAATGAAATGTGCAATAGTTACCTCATTACTGAGTTCCAGGATCTGGGGCTTTGAAGTAAAAAACCCCAACTAAACAAGTATGAGATTTCCCGTAAAACACTGAAATCTCACTTGACTTTAAAATATTATTGTTGTCAGCAGAGTGACTGCATAATCACAGTTCAATTTCTCCGTGTTTAGTCGGTGTTAATATCTGTAACCTAGATTGTCTGGCTTCACTGGCCCACATGCATTTTTTAAAATTCTTGTTAGAGCTGCAAAATGTGGTTATGGAGGGATAAAAATCTATCTCCTTTGGATTTTTTCATAGTCACTCATTCGAATTGCAGAATATTATTGGTGGACATGTAAGTACACATCATTTAGCTTTCTTGTGCTGAATTTAGAAAGTTAGCAATCACAAATAAATTGTTTATATTCTTTTACAATAGTTACAAAAAACTACATAGCGGAATCCTCCAAACCGCCTTTGTGCAAAGCCCGGTCTGAATTATAAACACACATTCTACTTCAGCTGACTTCGGTGGGAGTTAAATACTCAAGAAGTAGCATTCAAATGAAATTATCTATGATAGCAAGAATGAAATTATAGTCCTGTAATTGACATAAAAGGAAAAAATGTTTAGAGAAACTAATAAACAGAAGAAACTACTCAGTTAAAAGCATAACTTTTTGGATGTTTTAGAGGACTAGAAACAATAAAAATGTCTGTGGAAATATGGGCCATAATATCCTTGAAAAATCCATACAGCTGAGTCCAATTTCTGTTATTGAATCCAGTCCCAAAAAAAGTGGTGAAGTTGAACTGTTCATCCTTACGTTATTTTAATGTAGTGTGCGTATAAGTTTATTTTTATTAACGGAGTAGGTTTGCGATTCTGAAGATAATAAGTCATAGTGTAAATCCATAGTAAACTTGTTTTCAAGCTAATGAAAGGACTGGACAACAGACTAATCTGTACATTTTGTCCTTGTATTTTTTGCCTTTTATTTTATTCTAATCCCTTCAGTAATGCCCGAGAATACTAACCATGAATGCACTGGGTGCCTGTTTGAGTGGGAAATATGGCTTCGGTCATCTTCTTCCATTTGCTTCCATTATCACACTGTCGTATGAATATTATAATGTAAGAGTATATAATGAAGATGCAGTAAAAAAATCAGTTGTGAGAAACAGCCTCTTTTAAAATATGTCAAATCACTCACCAATACTGGGAAAACAGTTTCGAGCATTTTCCTATTGTGAGTTAGCTATTTTTGCATTTAAAGAGAATAAAAGAGTATGCCAGTCCTAAAAGCCAAAATCTAAAATGCACAGATTGAATGCAAGCCTATTTAATCAAACAGAAGAAAAGTTATTTAGGAAATGCCATCTTTTCAGTGGAAAATTGCTACCATGGATATCCACCTTTGTAGAGAACAAAGAGAAGTCCAGTGGAAAAAAAGGTGTCATCCTGTAAATAATTACTTTATTGTAAAACATATGCATAAGAGGGCAAAACTAAGCTCCCAGAGCCATTATTTATGTGATATCCACACTTCCAACTGCTTGAATTTAAAGGCTAAATAAGTTAAGTACATTCATTTTTAAAGTCTCTATTTTTTTTATACTTTAATACATCATATTCCCTGAATCGGGTCATACACTGAAAGACCAAACTCCAGGTGCCTCTGGAGCTGATGACTGTGATGATCCTGTCTCCAATGCACACTGGGCATATGACAAGGAAGGCTATTGTCCTGAGCTGAAGCTGAGGGAGTTTGAGGATTTTCTTGCAGAAATCTGCTGTGAGGCACAACTCTACCTTCAGTTCTTTACCATAGCTTCTCTCCCAGTCTGTGATTCCAGATGCAGCTGGTTAGTAGATCACAGATCAGCTCAGGCAACTGCATTTGATGTGTGTGGGTCATATGTAAGACCCATATGTAAGGGAGGAGGTGGGGGGGGAGAGAGAGAGAGAGACAGCACTGCCTTTCAAATGTGCAAGGCACAGGCACAGTAAAAGGAAGATGTCCTGGGAATCAAATGGTACGAAATGTGTGAGATCTGATATTTCCTTATATGTATATTACTTCCACATTTTTGAAAAAAGATAAAAACAAGTTGTGCTGTAACTACCTCTTGCCATCTATCATCATCAGTACGAATCCGGAATTTTTTGTATACACCTCATCAACTGAACCGATATATTAGGTAGTGTGAGGCTGGGAGGAGCTGGGAGCGTGCTGGCTGCTGGGAGCCTAGCCTAACCTAAGTATCTTCTTTTCACCTCAGTTGCCAAAGCTACCAGATATTTCTGGAACAGCATCTACTGGTGGCAGAGAAAGACTTCTCGTCTCTTGTCAGACAGACTTAGCCACCACAGCAGTTAGCTGATATAGGGAGTAAAGAAAGGCAGCTGGTTTGACCTAGACAGAAGCTGAGAAAGTAAATATCTAATACTTAGAACACTCTCAAGGGAAGTGTGGTGTGTTTATACACAGGAGAGAAGAGGAAACCACATTTCTACTGAAATCAGGGCTTTATAATGTTCAGCCAGGGTTTGTCTACATCCTGAGATGCCGCTATCGACTTGCAACATAATGTTGGTCGTGCTCAAGTTAAAGGAAAACTACTTCTTCGTAAAATATATGTTACCTTGTAAGTGTGACATCACACTACTGTAGCTCTACAGAATTACATGTTAAACATATTAATCTCTTCAAATATGTTAATAATCCATGAATCAATACATAAGGATGTATGAGTTGACTTTAAGGGAATATGGTTGCCTTTATCTAAGAATGTAATACATTTAGAGGTATAACAGATAAACTACGATGCAGTTAGGCTTTCCATCTATTCATTTCAGATTTATGCATACAACTGCTGTTATACTCTGTAAGCTTCTCCTACGTGAATCCCTTGAAAAGAACCCAAAATCTTCAGATAAAACAATGAACATGTTATTTATCCAGCTATTTGGCTTATTGTCATGTGTAAAGAGAATAAGATAGTTCTTAGTAATTTGACAAAAAGTCCTTCTAAATAAGCTTTTTTTTTTCCCTGAGTTATCAATAAATTAGGTTTTTTAAATCACTATGTACAGTGGGATTTCAACAAATGCATTCAAGATACAGTCTTGAAGAGGAACCAGGAGCACTGTAACGTGTTCAAGCCATTTTCATCTCAGAACTTTAAGTGCATTTACATTTTTACATCAATATCGAGTATATCTTGGGAGAAAATAGTCACTGGTGTTACTCAAAAGAGGCTGCTGAATTTACGGAGAGCAACTTGGCCTGATGAGTTTAATGGGAACTTTACATGAGAAACAGATCATGTGTTTGATGTGATTACACATAAACAGGTAAACAGAAAAATTTGGAAATACATAAGAAATAATGATGATAGCAGATTGTTAAAAATAGATAAAACTCAAAAATGATCACTATATACTACAGATGGAGCTGGAAATGAGATCCCTATTTAAAGATGGATAGTGTTTTCTTATGTAAGATTCTGGTGTGTTTCTTATTGTTAGATGTAATCACTTAGACAAGAATTTTTATGACTGATGTCTGCCTCACACTGCATGTCTTGCTTTTATATAAAAAGAAAGCTTCAGCAAAACTGTTTAACTGTTTCCAGGAATGATGATAGGGAGAAATGATCTGGCTTGTTAATGCTAAAAATCTGTGTGACCTTATAGAATAAACTGCTTTACAGTAAATGATGTAAATTTAGGAAGGAGGGTATCTTGAGGCCAGAAAGGGGTGCATTTTTTTACTTTCCCTATAGAAATACACACCCATTTGGCAGAATTATTGTTGGGAATACTTGATATAATAGCTTGTAGTTTCGTTCTTTGTAGATTTCATCTGCAGCATGCATGTTCAAGGCTGGCAATCTCAATGCAGAGCTAAGCGTGTTATTCCCTATTCCCTGTTCCTCTTATGTGCCTCAATAACTCTAGAAGCAAGGGCAAAAAGACTCTTTTTTTCTGCTCTCATTCCTCCTTTATTGGCACCCACATCACTTCTGGGCAGTCTGAAGAAGGACAGATTAATCAGCCTTGAATAAAAGTCTGAGTGGGGAGCAGAGCTGGGACAGGGGCAGGTATCTGTAGGATTTAGGATCTGAAGGAGTTGGCAACAGGCTCTGGAATTGGTCATGGACAAGGTCAGACAGCAGAAACAAAATAATTAGGAAGAGAGGTGAAAACAGCCTTTGCAGAGGAAAAGGTGGGGGTAAAATATGACAGGTTAGAAAAGACCATAGAAGGTCTACAGCCACTAAAACATCATCTTCCAGAACCTGAGGTAGGACACAGGGTTTCTGTTTTTCAGGGTTCCTCTGCTAATTGCTAACTAGGACATCACTGGCAGCTTAAAGGTCTTATTCCCCATAGCACTGGATCTACAATCACTGATGATTATTCCCTTGTTTCAGGTGATAAGCTTCTGCTGGAATTCAGACTCCAGCGCTGCTGTCCACAGTGTGAGAACTGGAAAGATTTCATATGATTAACATTTTTATCAGACTAAGAAACAAAGAAGTGATTGACTTTTTTCTTCCCTAGGCCCTTCATCATCCCATTCGTTTGTCTGCTGGACAGGCACAACTCTGAAAACAAGGCACTCTCAAATGTTAGCCTTCACTTGTGGATCTCCTGACTTTTCAGTGTTTGGCCTTGTAGCCCTGATGTTTTCTTTAAACTTGATTCTTGAATACAGCAAGTGATAGAAGAAATTGACACAACTGGGCCTTTTGTCACTCATCATCCATATTATGACTATACATGTATGTGTGTGAACGTACACCCATGCATGCTATACGTACATGTATATGTACGTTGTCAAGTGTTCTCTCTCTTCATGTGTAGTTTTGTGGGCTGGAGATGGAATAAAGAATAGCAGAGAGTTACATAATCCTATAAACAGCTACTCTAGTGAAATAATTTACCTTATTTGAGTGAGTACTGCCAAATCCAGCATAAGAATTTGTGACATTGATGTTATTCAGATGTGAGAGTTTCTAGGATTGCAGCTATTGGCTGGAGCTATTTAGAGACTTTCTGTTTCTTCCAGCAGTGTTAGTGCTGTGATATGCTGTAACTAACTGATTGCATCAAGGCTCCATGCTAAATTTATATATTCACAGCTCCCATATCTGTCCAAAAGTGTATGCAGATAGCTAGTGTCAACGCAGACACTGAGCCATTTGTAAGTTTAAAGTTACTGGTTTACATTAACATTTGCAGGGTTTGAGCCTTGGTTATTTTGTTGTCTTCCTAAATGGGAAAGGGATGTGGGCAAGTCAGGGCTAAACCGCCAGATGTGTTAGTCCTGCCAAAGCATTTGTAGTGTATCTAATGCTTTCTTTGAGCCAGTTGGTCCGTCAGTCAGTGATTCTCCCCCCAAAACTATGCCTAGGAAGGAAAACAAACCTCAGAATTTAGCAGCAGAAAGCATGGGTAAAAGAGAAGAATATACTTTTCTCTTGCTTCCTTTCAGTTACTCCAGAGAAATTAGACACAACATAATGCATATAAAGTAACAAGCATCTAACCCTTGATGCCATCCAAGAAGTAACGAAATGGAAACATAGGAAATCATAAGAAGGAAAATTTTAAGGATCTCTCAGTTCCCAGCTATGCAGGTTAATAATCACACCAGCAAGAATTCAGATCTCTGATTTCCATGTATGTATACACATATCCTCATTTCTCCCGGTATTTTACACATGCGTGCACGTGTGCACACTCACACTTCTCTCTTGTATAACGGAGATTGTAATTTATGCACATCTGCAGGAAAGTTTGACCTCAGATGCTTTATTTCAGAATATTTTGTAATCTTTGATTAGTATTTATGGTACCAAAAGAGTTTTTTCAAAACATTTTTGCAATGGTCAATCAACAGTGCTAAAAAAATTGTATCATCCCATATAAAATTTGTCCATCTAGAATAATCTAGGTATCAGTCTAAAAACAATGCCATTTTCATGCAGGCAATTCAAACTTTCTTGAACAGGCCTGAGCCTGGTACACTCTGTGGCTTTACAGTTAAAAATTTCTTGCTTTAATGGGCTCCTTGTCTTGCCAGTAGCCATGTGTTGTGCTTCTCTGACACTGCATAGTAAGCTTCCACATGTTTTTAAAAATGATAAAATGTTGTCTGGATATGGGAAAGATTGAGAAAATAAGGAAGATAAATTTAGGGATAGTTCCTCTGTCACCATCCTGCACAGGATGGTGACCCCAACTGCTTGTGCCCTCTTCTGACTTGGTTTCAGACAGGGACCCGGGCACTGCAGTATGCTGAAGGAGCTCTGTTCTGCTGCGCTCTGCTGTTTGCCACCACCCTACATCAGGGGATGTAGCTGTCTACTGCTGGCTGGAAATGTTTTTCTTTCCACTGAGTTCTCAAGGAAAGAGAAGTCTCAGGCTGAGCGAATCCCATGCTTGTGAAGGAATTGTGCTCAGGTTCAGCTTCAGGCAGGCAGTATTTTGTTTGGTATCATTGAAACAAATGAAAAAGGGCCCAGAGAGCCCAGCTGCATAGGACTTCACACTAGAAATTTGGAGGATTTCTTCAGGATGCCTGAGGACATCCATTTGGGCTGACAGAGGTCTAGGGGGAATTCAGTTTTGTTCTCTCAAGACTAAGGAGCTTGTGCCTGACGTGGGGAACTGGGGGTCAGCTCCAGGGAGCCAGGCCTGCAGACCCTCCTGCTCTATCTGGAGGGATGGGGCAGTTGTGGCTACATCGTCTGTTTGCAGCAGTATTGTGCTCGCTTTTCCTTTCACCCTCCAAGTGCGTTCTTCCACCAACCCCCTGCCCCAGGCAACTGTTTATTTTGCCTTTGTCTATAAGCCAGCCTTAGAAAAAAAAAGAAGAAGAAAAATTACTGAAATGATAGATAATGTCTCATAAAGGTCCACTATAATCTTTTGCTTAAATACATCTAGATTTTATAGGTTCCTCTTTAAAGGTGTTTATAGTGTTTTACACAACAGGCTTTCCAAGGTCAGAATGAGTATTGTGGATGTTTAGGTTATATTGTTATGATAGTCCCTTACAGGCAAAATTAAAAATTAACAGTAACTAAGCAATGTGTAGAAATATCCCAAACATAATACTGTTAGAAAGTGTTTTATATTTGACCAAAATCCTGTGAGCCTTGAGAAATACCAAAGGAAAAAAAAAATAGGATCAATTAGATACAGTATTTTGTGTTTTCCCCAGGAATTTGTTGACATTCATATTTTTGAGGGACTTTTTACAGTCTACTTTGTTATTGATAGAACTGGGTTCTTCATAATTTCAGGTCCAGCAATAAACCCCTATGAAACCCAGGGGCATAATGTGCAGTAGCTAAATGTGACACTTCTTTGGACTTCTGTCAACTGATTAAATCAAGTAGGTTGTGCTGGTTTGCAGACCTTACCAAAAGTTCACTGAAATTGTCAGGAAATCCCCCTTTTATTTAACTGAAATGTGGATTAAGTTGTAAGAGGAGGTGTTTTTCATGTTTAAAAATACTTGATAAGAAGAATTTATGCTGTGACTTTTTAAACCCTTTCTTTGCTCTAGAATGTGAAGTGGCTAATGCCTTGAGCATTTCATCTATTCCAGATGAACATACTGAATCAAATTAATCTGTTTTAATTGTCAATGAGAGGCAGAGATATTTATGCATGTTATTATTTTTGGAGGTTGTTAGATAGTTTTATGAATGCCTTTAAACAATAACCTGAACACAAACGTGATTATTCAATATATTGTTTTATAGAATTAAATTCTTACCAGAATCATATGACTAAACATCAAAGTGACCTGACAGCGTACTTGGTGTTTTAATTGAACTCTGTTTACACTGAGGTTTTTTTGTTGTTGCTCATTTCTTCATTAGGTCCCCCCGCCTTTTTTTTTTTTTTTTTTTTTTCCTGCAAAAGAATGGCAAGTCTAGTTTGATCATTTGGCCAAAAATATTTGCTTCATGGACTACATTATGAATTGATTATGCTTGTAGCTAAAGGGGGAGGGTGAATTCCTAAAAAGTTAATATTTCTTGTTAAGCAAATCTGGAATATAGATCAAATGCAAGTACCAAACATGATGAAAGTGAATCTGGAATTTCTTACATCTCCTCTGGTAAAACATAAACAGATGCAAAATGTCCAACATCATATTTTTTGGTCACTTTTTGATGCCTGTTATACCTATACTTCCAAGATCAGGATGAATTTCCTGTATACTGAGAATTCTAAGTTGAGCAGCTTCAAGATTTTGTTTTGAAGAACTTTATTTAACCTACAAACACTCTGCAACAACCCTTTGAGCTTCATATTTGTTACAGTAGAACACTAAAAAGGCCCTGAGAGCAGAATAAATTCACTTAGCTTACTTACTTAGCTTAGCCATTTGTATTTATTTGGTTGAGGTGAGACATCAAAAATAAATCAGTTAATTTCCACCTTGATTTAGTGTCTTTAAGAAGTCCTGTAATAATAACAATTAAAAATAGAACATCCTAAGAATATTTTCTGTAAATTGAACTTTTGAGTAAATTTATTCCCTAGATAAAGCTCACTTAGAAAGTTGTCTTCTTTTCAGGACAATCATCTTTCAGCAAACACACCCAGGAACATTAGTCTTATTTAATTTAATCACCAAATCCTAACAACTAAGTATTTACTTCATTAAGGCACTCAAAAATTCTGGCCATCTGTTTCCTGCCACTTGGCTGAGGACAAGGTGGAGAAAGACAAGCAATTCAATCCTCGGTAACTCTCATTTGTGTTCAGTGTAATTCTGCCATGTAATTATACTTTCATAATTTTATTCTTAAACTAGAATCTGAATCCAAGGTGGGTTCTGTGACTTATGGGCTTAAATTCTGACATAAGTTCCTGTCGTACACATTAAAATTTCCAGAGATTTCAGTAATCATCTCAGACTAATTCTTTGTTTTGTCAACTGTGCTTCCTCTTCCTTTTTTTTTTTTTTTAAAGCATTTTAAGTTACAGTAGTCAAATGGAGGGAGAGGAAGGTATATTTAGCATACCAGTTGTATATACAAATGACAGATTGGTTACTTGCTCTGTTCCTGGAAAATTGTTTCCTTTTCTGTTTCAAATACAAAATTCTAGAAAATTAAGAACTCTTTGTCAAAGATCAAGGTGACTACAGTATGGTGTTTTTAAAGCTGGTAGTAATTTTTATGCACCAAAGGTAAAAAGAAATACTGATTACAACTGAAGAGTGACTTAAAAAATATCTGTTTGATTGCATGAACTAGCAGGCCTGTTACCTGTGAAAGTTAAGTGCTAAGAGATCAAATCATAAATCAATATTCCAAGGCCAGAATCTAAGCAGATGTATACTGGTGGAGTTATATGGACTTTAGCTAAGTTGTGCTTATTGCTACAGCTGGTCTGGCTATTGGGTGCTGCAAAGATGGCAAAGTTATCCAATTTGGTCATAATTCAGGAGAACTCTTGGAGAAAGATGTACTTGTCCCTGGAAACAGAATTTAGCATACTGTACAGCCTATGGGGGAGATTAGGTATGTCAGGATGGGATCAAACCCTGCCCACCAGCCTAGGAAATGCTGAGCAGGGCTGTGTGAAATCCTATCCCTCCCTGGGGCACAAGCAGCCCAGCCCAGGCATCTGCACCCACCCGTGTGCCGCAGATTTGTGTCATCTCTCCAGCATAAGGCTGCTGCTGATTTTCTTTGAAAGAATGAGCAGGACACAGTCTTTTCTATAAAGGGAATCACCTGCCCCACAGCCTAACAGCTGCAGAGCTGGCAAATTTTTGCAAGTTTTGTTACATCCTCTGTGCAGCTTTTGTCCCAGTTTGGTGCCCTAAAACCCCTGAGCCAGTGGATTGGGATGTATGGAGCTGTATATCTATTCCCACTACACAGCGTAATTAATGGGATAAAGTACATTTGTTTTTCCCCACCCTGGGCTTTAAAAATCAAGGCGCAACTTCTCAGGATGTATTGGCACAAGCTTCTCGCACATACTCCGTGGGTTGCGATCTGAGTCAGGCAGCTCAGCCAGCAAGGACTCATTCAAGAGGCAAGAAATACCAAGCGCTTCCTAGACAGAGTCTCTCGGGTGAGTCAGACCTAGTTTGGGATTCCCACCAGACTGATAAGCAACGTGCCCAGCTCCTCATTCCAACTCAAGCTAGAGAAAATCTGAGGGCTGTAAGGTCCACATTTCCTTCAGGGATAGGCAGCAGCCAAGGAAAAGCTTTTGGATGCTAATTTCGGGCTTAAATTTTGCCCAAACTCCACTTCAGGTGCTCTGTTCCTAACTGGCTTGCTCCTCTAAGCATTTGCTCTCAAGAGGTCTTCAGCATATGCTTATACATTAGGTGTAAAGCTTAGATGCTCTCTTTGGGCAAGGATGGTTTACTCAGCTGGGTAAATGTGACCAGTTACAGCTCTAGGTAAGGATCTTAGAATGTAATGTACAGATTTCCTCCTGATGTACTTTGTAAACCACCTCCTTTTTCATTTCCTGCATATAATACTTAGGGTTGCTTTGCTTTTGATATTACAGTTTTTGAGAAAGATTTTTTTTATTACTCAAATAATATTTAAGTTCTATTTGGCTTTCTCTGATATATGGTGGAGACAGAATTGCAGGACTATGTTTTAAGGGAAATTTGTAAGTAAGAATAAAGAGAGGAAAAGTAGGTAGGTGGTAGTCTGACACTACTGCATAGACATTTGTTTCTCCATTGTGGTTACTGAGCTTTCACTTACCTGTTTGCAGTAAAGATGAACATCACAGGGAAGTGAAATAGCATTTGCTCAATGTTTCTTTTCTCCTTGAATTCCCATTGTGACACTGTAGTTTTTCTTATTGCTGTAATTCATTTAATCAGTAACTTCATCTCAATGGGCTTTCATGTCCCGAAGAGATATATGGGCTTACACAAATCAGATGGTGTAGGGATACAAAACTGGGAGACTCGGCGACTGCATAGATGAGCCAGAAAGCTGAAAAACTGTCACCTGCAGCTTGCTAAAGAGTAGCTGTTCTCAGAACTGAATACTGGCTTACTTTCCCAATGGGAAAGATAAAAATGCAGAAATTTCAGGTATGTCTTTCCTTTTTGGATCTTTCAGCTTCTCTGAAGGGAACTTCTTATCTGACATGAATGTTAAGGATTATGAAAAATACTAGTTTTGCTGATAGATCCCTGGAGGGATTGAAGGAGGTTTAACAGCTTTCAGTCAACTCTCATTTTCTTCTGCACAATGTCAGGGGATGGTGAGACACCTCAGACAGGCCCTCAGTGCAGCCAGTGAGCAGATCCTAAAACTGACCTGGAGCACGTAAGAGAGAAAAGAGTCTTTTATCTTGTGCAGGTAAGTGTCAGGCCTGTGATGGTCAACAGCAAATGAGGACCTGCCACACAGAGTACGGGTTGACATTATCAACCGAGCCGAAAACAGATGGTGAGGGATGCCACTCCCTATTTTTCTAAAATGCAAACTGAGAAGGTAAGCAGTACCTGCACAACTTCCAGTAACTGTTTGCTAAGTTTACAGCCTCTGACTAAGCGTTGTGTCTTGACAAGGAGAAGACAGCTTTTGTACACACAGCAGTACTGTGGAAGTCTAGGAAGCTCCAATTTGAAAAGTTCAGATGCCCACAGAACTTTTGTCCTATGTTTGATATCTTACTGACAAAGTCTGAGATAATCACCCTGAGCTCCTTTTACAGTCAGGTGAGGGACAAACTGCGTCCCTGAAGCCTTAGCTAAGGCCTGAGGTGCGTGCAGTTACCCAGATGCATGAGGAAGCGCTTAAGGCACATACATAGTTTTACAGATCTGGGTCCTGTCTTGCCCCCAGAAGCTGCAAACACAGACAAAGCTATGTAACCCTCTGCAGGCTACTTCTGTCCTGAACTGCAGGGGTCTCTGAGGTGAGTCAGCTTCCCTTCTCACTTGCTCTATGAGTTCTGATAAGTCTCCCACCTGGAACGAACGTAAAAGACACGTATGTCGCTAAAATCAGCAAATAGAAGGTATACCCAGGCTGCTTAAAAGCTGGCAGATGTCAGATTTTATGATGAGAAGGCTAGCAGAATAACACAGAGCGATCAGGGTTCTTGACAATATTAGCAAAATTAAATAAAAGGAATTATTAGGATAAAATGCTTGCATTTTCATGATTAATTTAGTAGAATAAAGGAAGTTTTGCTTTTCTGAGTTGACTTTATTTTAATATTCCTTTGAATTTCACTTCAATAACAAAGTGAAAGAAAAAATACCCAAAACAACCTGCCCCACATGTTTTTTATATCTGCGAAACTATTCAATCACTCACAGTTTGTCCCTCCAAGTGAAGGAAGGTGGTCCTGCTCAGCTGATAGGTGAGTCAAACTCACTGGGTACAAAGCAAGTTTGTAGAGGCCTGTGCAGGATAACTGCTTTTTACCACGCTTGTCACCATGCCACTCACTATCTGCATGGAATGATCTATTGCTGCTGCTGTTTCTGACACTGTCTTTTTTTTTTTCTCTTTCGCCACATGCTTTTCCTGCCCAACGGCATCTGGTTTTGTTCAAAGAGGCTTATGCCTTCCCTCACCTTGATGCTCCATTGCTGTCTCTTTCTGGCAAAGAACTCAAAAGATTTGGCGGGAAGGTTGCACTCAATCAATCCTGCCTTTAGGGTGTCCTAGAAGCGCTTTCTTGGATCACCATTGCTTCCTCTTTCTGCACTCCAGTTCCCTGCATAGGAGGTGCTTGAACATATGTACATCATTGATCCAAGCCATATGTCCAGCCCATTACACCTGGGCCCTCCATGTGGATACGCTGCAGGAATTCATCACTGGTCAGTTTAGTGTAACATCTGACTCAGAGCAAGACACATAGGTGCCTCCTATGGAACTTCTCCAGCTGGCAGATGTGCTTTCTATACCGTGTCAAAATCTTGTGTCTGTTCAGCACAATAGCCTTGTACAATTTTAGTCTGCATTGTAGTCTGATCTGACACTGATTCCATATTTGCTTAGTAAACCTGGCAGAAAACTCCCCTAGTTCTGTGAATGCAGGAATCTACCTCTCCATCAACACTGGCACAGTCATGCAAAACAATTTGAATGTACGTGAACCCACGCGCAACGTACAGCTCAGTCCCACTGTCTTTAATGGAAAGGACAGCATGTTCTTCTCTATGTCGATTGGCACACCATCTCAATTTTTCTCAAATTTTTGATTAGTCTGATTTTTTTTGTTTGTTGTGGAAGTAGCTTGTCTGTTAGGAAGCTCTGAAGGTCTCGGCTGATGTGAGCCACCATTGTGTAAAGATGAGCATACCAGTGTTCTTGTGGGCTGAGGTTGCATTCATTTTGCCTGACACCTCGGAATAAAATAACATTTTCTCAATTAAATTCATCAAAGATCACAGAGAACAATACTCCATTTCATGAGGAGTGATTTACAAAAACAAGGTGAGAGACAATCAGGGAGAGTCTGAACAGCATGCAGTCTAAATAAAAATGTAAAGGAAGAAGGAAGAGGAAGGAAAGAAAGGGATAATGAAGTTAAAGAGAGCTGGATGTGGGTGGTATAAATGGACAATGAACACAAGGGGAAGATGCTGAGGTTAAAAACCAAAGAAAGAAGCCTGTCATTGTGGCCCTTAGCAAAGGAACAAATAAAACTACATCACAATGGCTAAAGCCCTGCGTGAGCAAGAAGTTGCACTCAAAGCACAACTAAGTGAAATTAAAGGGAGCTTCAGTTCTAGAGGTACTGGTGGTAACAGCCTCCCAGAAATATTATCCCAAAGAAAATGTTTAAGTACTGTGGATAAAAGATTTTTGTAAAAAGGTAAATTAGATCACGTCCTGGTATAACAGTGGAGCAATAAGTGACAGATACCAGTCTGACTTTTTTTCCTAAAACTAAGAGCTCCATTCCATATATTCACTGTAACACTGAAGATTCTGCAGTGCTAAGACTCTGTCTTATTGATCTCTGTAATGCCAACTGTACTGGGTTTGTGTGTCAGCGTTTTGTCAGCAGGGGGAGAGGTTAAAGCAGTGGCTCCCGTGGAGAGGCTGCTGGAAGCTTCCTCGGCTCCAAGTTGGACTGCCTCTGGCCAAGACCAAGCTGACCAGTGATGGTGGGTCCGCTTTTGAGATAACACATTTAGACAGATGCAGTGCCCTGAAGAAGGATGGGTGGGATGGTGTGGCCCCAGCCCTGGCCCTAACCCTGAGCAGGTCTTGGCCAACCCAGCCCCAGCTCCAGCCCAAGAACCAGGAGCTCTTCAGGAGCCAGTGAAAAAAACTGAAGAGCAGTGGAGAGAGGAGTGGGATGTGAAAGAAACAACTATGCAGACATAGGGATCAGTGCAGGGACCTACAGCAGAGAGAGGAGTGGGATGGGAGAGAAACAGCTCTGCAGACCCCCAGGTCAGTGTAGAAGGAGGGGTGGAGGTGCTCCAGGCACCGGGGCAGAGGTTCCCCTGCAGCCCGTGGTGCAGCCCATGGCCAGGCAGCTGTGCCCCTGCAGCCATGGAGGGTAACGGGGGAGCAGAGATACACCTGCAGCCCAGGGCTCCATGCTGGAGCAGGTGGTTGAACCTGAAGGAGGCTGTGACCCCATGGGAGGGATCCACTCTGGAGTGGTTTTCGAAGAATTGCAACACATGGAAAGGACTCACCTTGGA
Organism: Pterocles orientalis; assembly: GCA_011057875.1. Classification (NCBI taxonomy): domain Eukaryota; kingdom Metazoa; phylum Chordata; class Aves; order Pterocliformes; family Pteroclidae; genus Pterocles; species Pterocles orientalis. The sequence goes on from WKFP01015081.1 coordinate 753,236, forward strand.
GAAGTTCATGAAGGTCTGCTCTCTCATGCTGGAGCAGGGGCAGAGTGTGAGGAGTCCTCCCCCTTGAGGAGGAAAGAGCGGCAGAGACAATGTATGATGGACTGACCGTAATCACCATTTCCCATCCCTCTGTGACTCTGGGAGGGAGGAGGTAGAGAAATTTAGAGCAAAATTTTTGAAACCAGGAAGAAGGGAGGCATGGGGGGACAGTTTTTTTTTAAGGTCTGGTTTTGTTTCTCATTAGCCTACTCTGATTTGATTGGTAACAAATTTATTTTTTTTCCCCAAATTGAGTCTGTTTTGCCCATGACTATAACTGGTGAGAGATCCCTCCCTGTCCTTGTCTCAACCCACAAGATTTTACCCTTTTGTGTTCTGATTTTCCTCCCCAAGCTCCTGTGGTGGGACATGAAGAGTGAGTGAGTGGCCACGCGGTGCTTAATGCCGGCTGGTCCTAATCCATAACACCAACATTTCTTTATATGTTTACTAACTGAATGCCAGATTGCTGTGTAAATTCAGCTTCACAGCTGTGTATCTGATAGAATTGGATCAATGAATCTGGAGGAAGAAATGTATCTACGCTTGGAACTTTGGGTTTTTATTTCCACATTAGTCCAAGTTTCAAGAAGTGCCCATAATTCTGAGGAGTTCAGTCTATGGTTACGTCAGAGAATAGCTGATATAATTACTCTTTATATGCATTGCCTTATCAGCAAAATATTCAAGATTGCCTTAATGATGAATAAACCCAAAACATTTTCTTGGTCTCATTCGTTTTAAACAATTGACAAGATAACACCATGTTATGAAGAATCTAACTGAAGATTCGGAATAAGTATTACTCTCCCAACAGGAGTTCCAGGGTCTTTTTTGAAGCAACAAGGTTCTTGGATTACAAAACACCGACAGAAGTCTCAGTATGGTAAGCCACATGAAGAAAAAAAACCTCAAATTAGGAATGGTAATTAACAATAAGAGACATTTCTTCTCTTTTTTTTTTTTTTTGTTTTGTTTTCATTAAAAAACATCATTTTGGCCATTTAAAAGGCATGAAACAATGCTATCAGAATTTTTTCCCATGTGAAGTATTTGCGCAGGAGATACAGATACTAACAGCATGCAAGTAGAGTATTGTAGTATGCAAAATCATATCACAATCTTCTCTGAGTAAGCAGATGGTTGCTTTCCACAGCAGTTTGATTTCAGAATTGTGCAGTTCTGCAATAATCTTGCCTTTTAAGACTGAAGAAAAAAATCAAGACACCTTTTCATTTTCTCTTACAATTTTTAAGCATTCCTTGCAGATGTTAAAGTGTCAAAGAACAATTTGAAACTGTAACCTGATTCTATGGGAGGAAGTTTAAAGAATGTTGACCAAACTGTTCCATATTGCAGAAATCATGTTCTTGTGACTAAGAAGGATCAAACAAAAATAGTAGTGAAAAGTGATCAAACCATGGCTTCTAAAGAAAGAGTTCTAAATCCACAGGCACATGGATAAGATAAAAAAATTGAAAGTAGGAAGGTGAGTCCCCATTGATTGCTGTGTCATTTGCAGGTGTAGCCACAAAGGAGCAGGTTCCCTACTGTGGATTTAGGAGCCTGACTTTAGGCATCTAAGTTTACAAGGGACTACTACCTTGTCATAGGAAGCTGTTGTATGTTCTTATAGAGATATCTGTAAGGATACATGTCCGAAAGGAAGCCATTCTTGTTTTAATTAGTGGAAAACATAGTAACCATGTCAAAATATTCTCAGACTGAATGCCATAAACTCTAAACGAAGCATGAAGACTTAAGGCCAACTACTACATTCATTTTAATTTTGGGAAAACTGTAGGGTTGTTGGTAGGTTGATTTGAGTGGATTTTCAATAGGTCAGTGTGATTATTTTGGAATTGGAATCAGGATCTCAGCTGTAGCTTTTTTTTTTTTTTTAATGCAAAGGAACTAACAAATTACCCCAAAGCATTAATTTTTTCCTTTTGATTTTCTATATATTAAGCAACAAAAATCTCAATTCTTATGATGCAATTGTGTAGTACAGTATGAATAGCAGAGAAATAATTTGAGATATATACAAGTTAACTTTTGAAATTTCCTTAATACTTCTGAAAATATAAAGTGAACTGTATATAACGTAAACTCTTTCCATGAAAATTGTACAGGATGTAATAATTCTGTGCAACATACAAGGAAGTCCACATCACCTTACCTCACAGTAGGAAAATAAAATGTACTGTTACTATTTAAGTGAAACTATTAATCATATGCTACTTCCTTCATCTTGATTTGATGGTGTTTAAATGGAATTTAATACAAATTCAAAGACACCTGTGCTTAATGCAATGAATGATTCTAGGTTGTCATCACCTCTAGTAATTTCAGTTTGGTTGCTTTAGTGTAAGCTAATACTGATTCTCATTTTGAACAGATCTGACAGATACACAGTCAGAAGTTTTTTTAAGATCTACTTTACTTTAAAAATATTTCTTCTAAATTCTAAAACTGTGTTAAAATTCTAGATTAATATTTCATCTTTAAAGACCTGTACGTGAAAGCCCGATGTTGTTATTCTGTCTGATTAAGAGGAACCATACCTTTAAAAATCAAGAGTTAGAAAACCATGGGTGTTTATGACTTTAACAACTGGCATAGCTTGAGGAACTTTTTTCAGAAAACGCATGGCATCTCACTCACACTTTTTTTGGAAATGTATATGTATCACAGTTGCTCAAGTGCTTTGTTTTAGCTGAGAGTGGGTTTGCTATACCTCAGATGGGGTAGCTTTCTTCTTGGCAAAGTGGGAGGATGATGGTATTTGCTTTACTTGTGGATGTTACTGTGTCATATTTCCTCCAGGAGGAACTGACTGGGGCTGAGGGCTGCCCTTTCCCTGAAGAGCCATGAGCAGGACAGCCTCACCGGTCAAGAGTTTGGAGAACAGCAAGGATTCTGTCCACTGCCAGGAAAAACAGGGAGCACCCAGAGACTAGGGCCTTGCAGGAGGTGTGAAGAAAGGCTGCTGAAGGAGTCAGAGAAATGTTTCTGCAGATTTACGAGGGCAATGTACTGGATCCAAGTCTTGAGGGCAGCAGTGATATGTGTGTAGGTAGAGACTTATAAGAATCTTTGATTCTATCTTAACTCGGCATTTTGAATTTTATCTGTTCTAAAAAGGAGGTTGTCATTTGTCCAGATGCAACTACCCTTTATATTTAAAGACCACAAATACGACATATCTGTAAATACAGCTCTTAAATTTATAAGACATTTGGGTCTTATACAGGTGCTTGCAGTTTTACTAAAAGCTTCTAAAGCTTCTGGATGTGAGGATAATATGGGAGTCTTGGTAGGAGCTTACTAACTGATGGAAGGCTCAAGGTACAATATTCAAGTACAAGTGAAGATCCAGATGTGTATATTCAAAGAGAAAATGTGCTTAGCATTAGCTGTCACTATTTTCCATATTAAGTTTTGGCATGAAGAGCCTCTGATGCTTGCTAGGTTTTATGTATAACCTGCATTTTGTAAACCAGTGCAAGAAACCTCACAGTTCCTGGCTTCTGCATTTGTTTTTTGTTCTCACACACTAAAAGTATTTGGTTCATGAGTAAAATTTTTGATTTTCACTATTAGGCTTAGAGTCTCACAGTTAGGATCTAGTTAATGTGTGACTTTCAACTTAATCTTCTTGTTTTGTTTTAGTCTTAGTTCTTGGTATTTTTCTTTAAAATGACTTAAAGTATAAGTCAACAGGCATCATTCATAGCTACAAGCTAAAATAATCATATGAATCTGAGTTTGACAGAGATTTTCTTCTTGGATTATTTTCTGGTATTTTGTTTTTACAAGTAACTGAACTGTACATGCCCATCAAGTACTACGGTCAAAGAATAAAATGTGACTCTAATATACTACTCTGTGTTTTTAAAAGAAATTATTGATAGAATACTAGTTCTTTCTGTTCCAAGTAATCCTTCCTGCCAGTGATTTGTTGCACATCATATTTGTGGATAATCAGGCTACTGGAATAGAGGCTACTGTCCCCTTTGCACAGTATTTAGTCTACAGAACTGTAATATTTTAACTACATTCCACTACTTGCTGCTTTGTAATCTACACAAAAGTACTAAAATGATTTAACAGCAGAGTGTTATGATAGGTATAATAAGATAACCTCGTTACTTTTATGGTATATCCTACAGACAATTTGCAAATAGCATAATTAAAACAAATACATTTCCCACTAAATTAGAGTGTGTTTTGTTATGTAGAAAAGGTTCATACCTCCACAGGTCAAATAAACAAGCAGATTTGATTTTTCACAGATTTTTTTTGGTCCTGTGTGCTTTCTCAAAAGATTGTGACGGCCTCTTTCAGATACGGACCCTGCTGCAATAATCTATCCCTTTGTCACACTGAGATACAATCTTCATACGATTTTGTGCAATGCTTTGTGTAGATGGCTTTGAATCATGTATTAAATGTGGTTTGAGAGAGCGGTGCTCCACCGTCAGCTTGGCTGTTCTGCTGCAAGGTGCAATGTAAGGCTCAGGGTTGGACCTACCTAGTCTAAAGGGAGCAAGGTGGAAGAGCAGTCTCTGTCCACAGCTTTTTTAATTGGATTTGCTTTTTAGGTTGGTCTACCTGCAGGTCTTGAGTATAGTTCAGTGGTGGTCATTACTACATTTCTGTACAAAATGAGGATTTCTAACACGCATGTTTCTTGGAGCTGTTCATAAGTGTTTACTTATACTTTAGAATAGAAGCATGCCATTGAAATTGGCATAACTAAGTAAGTTGTGGAAGTACAGATAGACCTATTTCATACTTCTGACATTTAGCAAGGGAATTTGCTGTTGCCTTTTATTATGTTACCAAGCTCTTCTCTCAAATAACTTGCAGCACACGGAACGAGGAAAGCATGATGCGTTTCTGTGAACTCTAATACAGAGGGAGAAATTGTTCAAAGACTATTTGATTTCAAAGAAGCTCAGACAGCTGTATCTGAACCTCTTAACAGCTTCAAGTGATTATCCTTACAGGAAAAAGCAGTCGGCAACAAGCTGAGCACTGGTTTTGTAAAGGATCTTTGTCCTGGGATACCTGCACTTACTTGGAGAGCATGTTTCTAAGCCATTGGCCAAGACCCAGTAACCACCTTGATCACCACTGAATTTTACTATGTAGTTTTCAAACACACACTGCAGACTGGTGTGGATTCAGACATCAACCATAGCTAGGCTGAATTCTAAATAATTCACCTTCGTTCACACATTTCCTTTCAGAACAGACTCCCAGCAAGTCTGAATGATCTGCTTGCCAGGCATTCTGGATTTTAAGTATATCCATTGCTGCAAGATCAGTTTTCTAAAAGTTTGGTTAAGTGTCTCCTGCATACTGACTCCAAATACCACCTCCTCCACCCTCTCCAGACTAGTCTGTTATTTCTTGATGGCAATCATCTACGCTGGTGTTAACTAACAGTTTAAGAAAAATATTTACATATATTTTTCAAAAATTTCAAATGGCAGTTTGAATTTGATGCACTTGCACCTTATATATTTGTGCTGCATGAACACCACTTTGAGGTAAGTTTTATTCCTGTAAGTGTCCACTACAACTAGAGAAGTGCAGTCGGGATTGATTTATTAAAAAATAAAACTAAATTTGATTTTGATGAAGGCAGAAAGTGTCTGGCTAGCTTAGGTGATCCAATTAGGGTACAGAAACAAGACCATATGGTGTGGGTGACCTGTCACTAGCCTTTAACAACAAACTGAAGAATGGGTGCTATGAGTATTCCATCAAATAGTCAATCTCAGCTCAACTCATAGATCAAATACATCAATACGACTGTTCATTGAAAAGTGCCAGATAGAAAACCAGTCAGTCACGATGATCTCCTTGCACATGGCTCACTCTAAGAGAACGCTCTGAAAGTGGCAAGTTGCAGGTGCCCCTCGCCGTGGAGAACTCTTCTGAATAGTTTCCCATGTGGTCTTTACCCTCTACTCCGTCTTATTTAGCATTACATTAGCACTAGGTTTTACAATACTCAGCTAAACATATAATCCTAATTTTGAATAAAATATTCCATAGCTTTCTTAGAAGAAATGAATACCTGGATGAAAACCAGATAGTTTGAGTTTAGCCTGAGTTCAGCAGGGCTGATGATCAAAGGAACAAGTGCAACTCCGTAATGCAAAAGGTCAGAATGAGTTAAAGTTTTGCCTTTGTAGTCTGCTAGCTTACATTTTGAGCAAAGTTCTTGGAAAACAATGCAGGCATCAAACTATTTCCCTCACCGTTCCCCCCTTACGTCCCCTTTGCCCAAAAGATCCCCTCTAGCATTTGGGCATGGTGTCAGTTTTAAATGACTACAGGATTGCCTTTTTTTTTTGATGTTTCACAAATGATGTAGCAAAAATAGAATTATTTTAAATGTTATTATCAATTTATTATGATATTTGCAAAATCTGATTATTCATGGAATATATGTGTGTAAGGATGAATTAACCTTAACAATAATAGAGGATACAACTATCTCAATCTTTTAAAAATAGATAAAAATAGATAAAAATAAAGGTGAAAATGTGTAAGCTGTATCTAAAAACTGTATAGAAAGATAGCAAAATGCTCAATTTTCCTGGGATTTTTATTTAAATATTAACATAGCAAATGCAAGTGTATCCTGCTAGAAAATTAATCTTCCTTTTGGAAACAACTTTTATGAGAAAACATTACTTTTATTGCACTTGAATATTTTTATGGGAAATTTGAAATTAACATGTTTGTTATGTAGAATTTCCATTTTTATGGTATTTCTTTGGAAAACTGTACTGCTGAAAATCTGCATTTTAATTTCTCCTTCATTAGTCTCCTTTTGTGATAACAAATATAAAAGTTGAAAAGCACGGAAATATTTATTTTCAAGACATAGAATCATAAATTGTTTGGCTTGGAAGAGACCTTGAAGATCATTGAGTTCCAAACCCCCTGCCATGGGCAGGGACACCTCCCACAAGCCCAGGTTGCTCAAAGCCTCATCCAGCCTGGCCTTGAACACCTCCAGGGATGGGGCATCCACAGCTTCCCTGGGAAGCCTGTTCCAGTGCCCCACCCCTTTTACAGTAAAAAAATTATCCCTAACATCTAATCTAAATCTAACCTCTTTCAGCTTAAAACCATTACCGTTTGCCCTATCGCTACACTCGCTGTTAAAGAGTCCCTCCCCGTCTCTCCTGTAGACCCCTTTAAGCACTGGAAGGCTGCTATAAGGTCTCTCCAGAGCTCCAGCCCTCTGAACATCTTCGTGGCTCTCCTCTGAACTCATTTCAACAGGTCCGTGTCTTTCTTATGTTGGGGACCCCAGAGCTGAACACAGTACTCCAGGTGGGGTCCATTTTTCTCCTTCCCTTTTTCACTGTCAAAATTTCTAGACCTTTTTCAAGATCAGAACAATTGCTGATAGACAAAGGAACAATAAAAGTACACAATCTTATCTAGATCTTCATGAAATTTGAAGGAAAAAGAGAAAAAAATACAGAATTCTAGAAATGAAAAAAGAAAAATTCTCTCAAAGGAGTTTGTTTCACTATTATATGTTCTTGTAAAAGAAAGTAATGTATTGTAAAACAAAAGGAAAGAGTGCTTCACCACCATCCAGTGATCTGAGATCTTCTCACCCCTCTGTGATTCCTGTGTATTTAAGAGCTTCACTGAATTTCTCTAACAGGGGCTTGCCTAGAACATATATAAGCTTTCTGCAATCATCATTTTGCAACAGGGCATCCTACCCTAACTCCATCACTTTAGGAAAGATCACCTTCTTTTCTGTCCTTTCAGCCTTTCTCTTTCTAGCAACAATTAGTGCCTCCGTTATTATAGTGCAAGTGACAGTGAACTGGCCATCCCTGTCCACCCTTTCCATCCTAAAAATGATTTTATCATGCTTCACTATAGTTGTTTATTTTCCAGACCGAAGAAACTGAAGTGCTTCCTCATGGATCTGTATTCTCCTACGAAGCTTTTCCAATCCAGTGAACTCCTTCTGGACACAGGGGTACAAGAGCTTGTGACATTCAAGATGTGGGTCAGCTATTTGTTTACTGAGTGACATCATAATATATGTGTTTTCCTTTTAATTCTTAACGGTTGATTTGCCTTTCTGACTGCCAGAGGGCATCAAGTTGAAGTTTTCATGGAATTTTCCATAATTTATCCAAGATCTCTTACTTCATTGACAGCTCAGGGACCATTCCTCTCTGTGGAAAAGTAGGACTTATTTTACTATAGGCATCACTCCAGGTTTATTAAAACTAAATTTCATCTGTTTTTCTTATTGCCCAGACTCTGAATTACACAAGATTCTTTTGATGTTCTTAAGAGTTGGCCCTCATTTTACTATTCTTATTAGTGTCATCAGAAAATCTGTCACCTGGTTATCCTTTCAGCGACATGAAAAGCCTGAACCCTAGGGCAGATCACTCCACCGAAAAACCTCCTTCGGTCATAAGAACTGACCATCTCTTCCTACTCTGTTTCCAGCACAGTAGTACAGTATTTATCCATGGTATAATAGCTTTTTTTCCCATGACTACATAGTTTATTTGAAAATCTTTTGGACACTCATGGAAAATACTTATCTTCCTTTATCTACTTTTTATTGTTGAACTCTTCAAAGAAATGTCATCACACGACTAATTTTAAAATGATAATAAGCACTGAAAAGATAAATGAATTCTCTCCATGTTTCTCTGGAAGAAAATTTGGTACTTTTCCCCTAAGATTCAATATGATTACTAAAAAAAAATTAATTTTGTGTTTCATGATGTTTATGTAGGCAGTGGCTTAAATGTAGACTTTTTGATAATCAATTATAATCATAGGCTGTTTCCTATCCGGTATGAAAATTATGTTTGTTCTACTTAAATGTCTTATTTCTGATCAATAATTATCCCATGAAAAATCCTAAATAAAACGATTTGAGAAGGTTTTTCTGTCTAGCTGTTAAAGAAAGGAAATATGAATCTGTACTGAACACAGCTCTTTAGGAGTAACAAATAGAAGGAATTTCATCATAAAAACAGAAGTGTCATAAAGAGAGCAGAAAAGTGCAAGATGAAATCTCTAAGTGCTAGAAACAGCTGCACACAAGCAGTGGGGAGAAGATTAATGTTAAATGGAAGTGATGCAAATACATCCGAGTACATTTAAAATTATAACTGGAGATAGTTAAAGGATTTTCTGTAGGTCATCACTCATTGACAATTTCTAGAGAAAATCATGTGTTATTGAAGTAACGGTAACATGAGAACGCAGTCTTTTCCAAGCTGACCATAACCAATTATGTTGTGCTTAGCATTCAGCTGTTTTCCTTTTTGCTTCACTTAAGATACAACATCTGGAGGGCCTCATTAAATGAAGTTTAGATAATCTACTAATAAACTATTTAATTAGGAATTTGCCAGCAGGAAAAGTACTAAAGCTGTTATTTGTCTTTACTCACATTTATTAGCGAGAGAAAAGAAACCACAGCAGTTGCTGCAATATTTTGCATCTTTGAAAAAATGCTTTTGAAACAAACTTGCTGCAGTTAGAAGAGACCAGCTAGAGAATTCGCATTATGATTTAAAGTAGCACATCAATGCTGCAGAACAGTTTACCTAACTTCTTTCTGCCTTTCAAATGTTTTTTTTCATTTTCTTATCCATTCTAAAAAGTTAAAAACCAATCAAACGCATTGCTTTTACATGTATCCTTCTGGCCTTTTCATACCAGCATCAGTAGGGAAAATGTTTTCCCAACTTTTTATACATGACTAGCTGACATACAATATTCTTTGACAGGGAACATATAGTGCACTCATCCTGGGCTGCTTTAGCATGTATTTCAATCATTTTATCACTGGTCTAGTATGATATTCCCCTTGCTGTAATAAAGCTATCTGTTTTGGTGAGAATTCTGAAAGAGGACCAATGCTGGGTACCTTCTGAGATGACTGCTCCTGTTCAGTATCAAATGGGTTGAGACCTTCTTAACACGTTTCACTTATGATCTTTTAAAGCTGTCAGGGTGGAATGATTTTCAGTCACTTTGCTCTGCAGTGGATTTAAAATCATGTCCCAAAGGTCGTAGATTAATAGATTAAAAAGACAAAGTATGAATCCAAGGCACTGTCCTGTCTCCTTACCCATAACTTACAGTACAACTGTCATATGATTATGGCAGCTCTCCAATGAAACAATGGACCTATATTTTGTTCTCTGTAAAGCATTTCACTGGCTGGTGCACTTGTTATTTTAACGTGTTATTCTGTATGGAGCAAAACAGTTAACTAAACTGATTTTTACAGAATCAAAGACCCTATGAGCATGTATTTTGATTATTTTTACACATTTGAATATGGACTTAATTATGTGTAGTAAATCTGAGCATTAGTTGGAAGAAACAATTTTTCTGGGAACTTAAAGTATGTTTCTCTCATAGTGTGAAGTCTCAAGAAGGCAAAGAATGTTTTAATGCGAAACACTCTCATTCGCTTCAGGTTTTGCTCAATAACTCAGCTGGACAGATGGTGAAAGAAAACCACTCTTTGTATGGAACACCAAAATGATTTTTCCCTTTGATAATTGTGATGGAGGAGATTCTATGTCCACTTTTTTGTTGGTGTGTGTATCTAGGGACTACAATAATAGTTTTTTACATGGAAATGTCTGTGGGTTTTTTAAAATTATTTTTTTTCTACTGGTTTCTTTTCAAAGTAAAGTTCAAATACCTCATGAGTTTTCTCTGTACAATCGCTTTGCTAGTCTGAGGCCCAGGTTACTTTATCTAAGGAGTTTCTGAGATACAACCATCTCCAAAATTACTAAATTCTACATCTATTTTTAGAATTTCCTTAGAATAGTTTTTAAAAACAAGTCACTCGTGTCTGCTGAGGGCTGTGGTTCCTGCCTGGTAGCATGAACAATCCCAGGAACTTGCTGTTTCAGAAGGAGCTGGATTTACCTTTTGACTCTCTGGAATGGTGCTTTGAAGTATTATGGAAAACTGTGGAGCCTCTACTTGTTTTAAGCAAGAATATTGTCTGGAAAGCAAGAACTCTATGACCACAAGGCGCAACCTATTTTCCTTCAGTGGCTGAAATCTGTTCTTATATGATTACATACCTGTCAGCACAGTTTAACTTATATGTTTGGTGAGATAGAGGCTGTGTTAAGTATAGCCAACAAATGTCAGTTGGCTTACATTTGGAGGTTTGAACAATGCTTTTCTCTGCTCATGCTATATTATTTCTTATATACTACAATTTCTTATATATGCTTCCACTTTTCAGACATATGAAGTACAGTGAGATTCATGCCACACATGTTCACTGGTGTTTTTCACATTTAAGCCACTGCTCTCCAAAGACACGTCAAAAAATCCACACAGTTCTCATCTCTTAGTTCACACCCCCCATGAGTATCCGAGAATTTACATCTCCCTGTGTTTGCACAGGCTGCTGTGCCTCTTCAGTGCAGCAGAGTCAAAGCTTGATATCTTATCCAAAGGCAGAAACCAAAAAAGAATATTAGGATAAATACTGATTTGAACATATAGAAAAAAGGCAATAAACAATCTGAAGAATAATTTATGAAAGATATAAAAAGTACTAATCATTTTTCAAACATATCAGGAGCAGGAAGCCTGCCAGGAGATCTGAAGGGAGCTCAGATAAGATAATTTAATAGTAGAAAAATAAACATTTTTTTAAAAAAGTTTGTTTCGTAACAAAAGTGTTGGGAGGTTCAAACGGAATAATTCCTAATTTGGGGTGTAACTCACAGGATCTGTCTCAAAACAAAGATATAAGTAGAAGGAGCTGAGGAATAAATTAATAAACTGAACTCCAATCAAAACCAGTTAATGTTCACCTGTGTCTCAGACGCTATAAGTTCCCTTGGATGAAATAGATGAAATATTAAGTGTAGCATATAATTTCCCTTGTAACACAGACTCAAGGTACAGTTTTTTAGGACATAATTCAGGGACTAATATAAGTCTGTAAGATATGTATGTACCCAGAAAGTTGGTAGAAACTACACTAAAGGATAGAATTAGATAAAACATGGATAAATACAATATATTAGGGATAAATATAATAAGGACTATAATATATTAGGAAAGAATCATCAAGTTGTTGTGAAAATAATTCTAAACATTTAATGAGATATGACTTCTCTGAAGAAGTCAACAAGGGTTGAGGATCAACAAGGGTAAGGAAGATCTGTGGACACAGCCATTTGGTTTTCCAAAAACACTTCTGTTTGGAGTTTCTTCTCCAAAAGCTCTTGAACCGACTTGCAGTGAGACAAAAGAAAATCTTCACATGGATAAAAAAAAAGTTGAGAAAACAATGTAGAAATAAATTTTCACAGTGGAAGGAGATCACCAGTGGAGTCTTACATAGGTTTGTGTCATATATGTGCCATTCACCATACCAATGCATGATTTAAGAAGAAAGTGAGCAGCGAGGTGAAAAAGTGCTAAGTTAATCAAGGTTATAAAAATGAGAGGCACCTGCAAAGGACTGCACAAGGACATAGTGATGATGAGTGAGTGACAGACCAAAAGGCAAATGAAATTTGGGGCAGATAAATTTGAAGAAATATGTATCAGGGGTCACTGCTAAATTTGTAGTTCCGTGAAAACTATGCTCGACACTAGTTAAAGAAGAAAATAAAGTATTATGAAGAATGATGACAAATAGAACTCAAAATAGAAGATATTACTGTTGTGCTGCATAAATCGCCCATCTGCATAGACTATTGGACGTAGAACTGGTATCCCAACTTTGAAAGGAGCACAGGATCTGGCAAAGTCAAAGGACAGCAGGGATGATCACAGGTATGGAACGACTCCCATGCAAATAAGTATCTCATATGACTGGTATTTTTTGTAAAGGAGATGTCATAAGACAGATATGATACAGGTCTACATATTCACGATGGGAAGGCGAGAATAATAGTTAGCACTCTTTCTTCCACCGCAATAACTTTAAAGTTGTCAAATGAAACAAGTCATTGGCAGATCCCAAACAAGGAAGGCAGTTTTTCTTATAATGTGTGGGTAGTTGTCTAGTGCTCTGCCAAAAGGATGTTTTGTATGTTAGAAATTCACTTGTGATAAAAAGTAATTGGACAAACTACTGGAAGAAAAAATCATAAATACGAAAATGTTGTTTCTGGTTTGGAAGTTGGATTTGCCACTGAGGGATGACAGATTATCCAGCAGAAACATCAGCATGAGTTTTTCGTGTTTCCTAACTGTTCTGGAGACATCTTCTGAAAGGTATTGTCAGAGAAAGGACTAGAGAGATCTTTGGCCTGAAAAGGTGTTGCCATCCAAGCGTTTTCATCTGTTCATTTCCTTCCAGACACCAGCTGCTCAGAAGCCTGTGCCCCAAAAGACGCTGTCACTCGTTGATGTTACACAAATACATCTTAGGTATGAAGTTTGTGCTTATTCTGTGCTCAAAGTAAAGAGGTTGAGCTACATGAAGGCTGGCTTGCCATAAGCTTGCATGTGTCAGCTGTTTGTGCAGTAAGCCAGATATTTCTGCTCATTTTGCTTGCTATTCACACTGTTAACATGAAGAGAAGGAAGTACAGGAAGACTAAGAACTCAATTAGACCAGCACAGAGCCTGCTTTATGGGGAGCTGATGATAGGGAGACCCACACTGATGAGTGTGAGAAGAGAAATACTATCTCCAGAGCTAACTCCTGTTTGCATTGCATCGCAGGGACACGAACTATGAGTGAACTCATAGCTCCAGCACATGTGGGCAGTCAGGAACAGTGAGTTACAGTGCACATCTTCAGGCTGTCAACATAATTCTGCAAGGGTTTCCTCATGCAGTTTGCCTCCTATCTCTAATGCTTGCTTTGTTCACAGTGTTCTAAAAGTAGCGAAAGAAGAGGGACAAGAAGGGTCTGTGTTACTGAAAGATACTTGCTATATCTTTTCTTCTTTGCTTTCAGCCCAACAGGCACAACACCCTAGAACAGGCATTGCACTGTTAGCAAGTTGGAAGTTAAGACAAAGTCATATTGCAGCACCTGAACAGAGAAATAGAGAGAGACCACAACTAGAATAATTTCCTGCACTGACTAATGTGAAAAATAATGGGCGTGTTTGGAGATGCATTAGCTCACTGACAATATAAAGAGAGGCAAAAAAAGAGAGAAGAAGACAGGCAAGATATCTGCCAGTCTGACCTGCAGTTAATAGGGGAAATAACCTGGCTGAAGGTGAGGAAAGAAGAGTTGTTCAAACAGAAGCCTTTATGGTATCTTCATGTGCTTTCTCTGCTGCCTTGAGGAAACACCCTGCAGGGTACTGTCAGTTTCCAAAGGGACCTTTTTGTAAATCTCATTTTAGAATTAGAAAAGTGCTTCTTGGTAGCTCCAAATCAGATAAAACAGGGTGCAGGAGGAAGGTGGTGTGCCAGTCAGAACAAATGTATTGAAAGGCAATTTGTCGTCAAGGAAGACACAAAGAGCAGAAAATAGGTATTACTATTTACTTCCTTAGAGAACAAATAGGGGTCCAGTGAATGGCAGAAAGCCAAGCTGTAGTCCATTGTCAAGCTATGGTCTCTGTCATGCTTAGTAACTTTAGATGATAGAGCAGTAATCATACCACATACTGCCTCTGATAACAACCGCTATTTTTGAGCAGCTAAAGATTAAAAAAAATCAAGTCTGCACTGGGTATACCCCGGACAGAAGTAGTTCTCCCTTTATTAAGCCAGAGATATGTTACATAGCCAGAAGGGATATCACATGGGGGGAAAAAAAAAAAGCATGATTGGTTTCTTGGCTGGCTATTCAGATCCTATCTGGTAACGAAAGGTGAAAGGTGAGACTGGGGAAGTAGGCAAAACTGTCAAAGTTGGTGTTTTTTTTTTTTTTTTTCAGTCAGATGCAGATCTGTTTTGTACTCAGACCATTTTGGGCAGGAGTCTAGGAGACAACCTTTTGTAAGTGCTTGCAATATGTGAAAAATACCCCTTAAAATATTTCTGGTGTTTTGTTTTGTTTTTTTTAAACTTTCTTACCCCAGCTTAAGCTCAGTTTACAAACTAGGGGCCAGAATCGTAAAGAAGCAGCAAATGTGGGAAGTAACGGAAATTGTGGGCAACTAGGAGGCCAGGGCATAAATGAATATTTAAAGTGTCATTTTTCCTCTAAGAAGAAGGGCAGTTCATGCTTATCTGGTTATTATTAATCCCCAATCATTTGTTTCAAGAGCAAATGGCTATTACATTCCTTAACGTGAAATGCAATGGGTAACATAACTGACAAATCTTTATAATTTACTTATGTTCACCTCTTTTCATGCTACCCTCCTATTTTAGCTTTCTTTCAGACCTTTGATGATAATATCGAATTATGTTGGGCAAAAAATAGATCCTTTCAGCACACTGCTAAAAATAGGTTAGTTAGACCATGAGTGCCCATTTGAACTTGTTTGTACACAATATTTTCTCCATTAATATGGTATGTTGCTAACACTTTATTAGCTCTCGTATGCTACTCAGCATGACTGCTTTTCCATAGCACCAGTAGTCCTCAGTGCTTTAACAGACCCACCTGTCAGCAGCAATGAAGAGACTGTGGTACATGCTTCAACACTGGTTCACCAGCACAGGTATGTTGGGTATTGGGAGATGTTGTGTTGTTTTGCCCTGTCTACTGTCCAGTGCCTGATAAAAATGTGTACACACAAAACGATCAACCTTAGCAGATAGACCTGATTTTTTTTCTAAACAATCCTTATCAGGTTTATTTGAAAAATCCTTTTTTCTGTAAAATGAATTCTCCACAATTTCCTGGTAAATTCAAAATGTGTAAATCTGTGAGCACCTCTCCACCTCGACTTTTACAGGGTTTTTTTTGACTAACCTTTTCTTTGCATGTGAAAACTGAGCTAGTGGTACTCCCCATCCCTTGTGTTTGTCAGATGAGAGTCCTGAGCCCAGGATCACAAAGGAAGGCACATTCCTAGGGAGGGAGCTGGGAAGCCAGTTGCAGACAGTTGCTTCCTATCACTTCAGATCAGCTGGATGTAGATGAGCTCCAGCAGGAAGATGTGCAATCACATTAGCATAGCACTGCACCTGAGGGAATGCTCCCTGCTGGATTCAAGTACCTGCTCTGTCTGAAGATATTTGGCTCTTTTGTCTTGCAGCTCCCCCAACCTGTCTGGGGTAGAAAGCACGTGGGAGAGAAGAGAGTGAAATGGTCATGACTGGCTGATGGGTCCTTTTCCCTTTCTCAGCGAGGAGCCTAGGACTGTGATTATTGCTAAAGTGCACTTTGGATGTAATAGTCATTGACTAAAATGCATGAGCAGCTTTGAACTTTGAAGCAAGAGCTTCCTCACTTTTTTTACCCCATAAATCTCAGGCAAGTTACTAATCTCTATACTTTGGCTTCTGAAATCTCTGATAAATCTTGCTGTTAGTGCTTATAATGCTGATCCTAAAGTAATAATACTTCCTTATAACATTGGTCTTAAAGTAAAGATTAACATAAACTGCTTACATTATTCATAGTATGTTGGTTTTGTTAAGCTTGGGAAGATGAAAATGGTATGATCACAAATATGTTAATTTGAATGTAACTGTGTAGTATCTTAGGATCTATTTGCTGTCTGTGAGTGAGACGAAAAATATAAAAATATCATCTTGCTCCTATCAGCCAGTAAAATTAAAAAATAACAAAATCTTTCATTAGATAAGAAAAAAACCACAGTAATACTGTGAAAACACAATCTAGAAGTGGCACCTGTGAGTGAAATTTGTAATTAGAATTTCTAGTGTTTTCCTTTCCACTGATGAAACTTGCACATATGATGGTGGGCTAAAGACTTCTGATGACATCCAAACAGAAAAGGCTTTTTAAGGCAGGTATACTGCATTGTCTACAGCGACTGCCTTCCATCCCTGTCCATATAGAACTAAGACCCGCTATTTAATGTGCAATAACACAGAAACAGCCCATTTTAAAGAACCATAGCATGATTTCCTTAACTTTTTTTCCACCTAAGAAAATGATTTCTTAAGAACATAGTTATGTAAAGGCACTTAAAACCAGTTAAAGATTTTCATTCATTAGCAATGGAACTGTATATCCCTTCTATAATTTCCGGAGTAATTTATAATAATATCAGTAAAAGATGGTATCTAAATATTCATAAATTAATTTGTTTTTCACTTTCTTTGCTTTGTAGTGGAAGTGATTTCCACAGAATTACTGACTGCCTGCCAGCAAGTGGCATGCGATTTCATTTTTCAAATGAATATGTATGTTAATATTGCAATAGTTTTAATTAAATTAATAACATTTTAAGAATTCTCTTAATAAACTGAAGTATTGAATACTTAAGGTGAGGCAGTGATTATAGATTACTACTTTTTACCATGATTTACAAGCTGTTCATAATTCTGAATAAATATTTATCATCACTGGCCAACAGATAAAAAAAAAATTATTGTAAGACATTAAAAATTTTGGGAGGACTGTTTCTCTGTAAGTATTAAGTGTCAAATACTGGCCCTTTGCTGAAACAGGACACCATGCCGCCTTCTGCTTTCATCTGGTGGCAAGTTGTTTCTCATTGTATATTTCCACTTACAGAGGTAAGTACTTTGGGATTTAACAATGCAAAGGACAAGCAGCTGTTTTATAACCAGTTCAAACTGTTCTAGTCACAGATGAGAACTGTGTTACCCTGATTCCTGGACAGTGTTTCTTAGCATCAAATACCACATGGCTAGATCAAAATATTCCCATTTTAGATTCTGTGCACCTGTTTGGACCTGCCCTTTCCCAAAGAAACTTTGTCTTAAAATGCTAGGGGCTCTGCAAGGTGAGAGTAACTGTTTATAGGAGGAATTTTATGGCTTTTCACCCACACCCACACCGACCTCCTTTCAGCTACTGCTCTGCCAGATGCATTTAATTATTGCCATAAACTGTAAACACTACTGCATGACCATTTCCCCTTTAGCAAGATTGTGTGTGTGAAAAAAGTAAACAGATTGTATAACAAAGTGTTCTCTAGCTGTCAGCAAGGGCTTTGAAAATAAAACACTTCCCTCCCGACTCACAATTGGCTGACAGTCGGCACATAATGAATAATAGCTCCTGGGGACTAGCAGAAAGATGTGTGGGAAAACTTTAATTAAAAGCTTGTCAGTACAATTTTACCTAGGTGACATCACCTGACTGAAATCCTGCTGCCGGGCTTTGTTGTCTATAGGATCGCAGGTAGCGCACTTGTTTTGCTGACAGCAAACAATTCAAAAAGTACTTTAAAACACTGGGGGGAAGACGCTATGCTGCCAGTAAAATATAATCCATTTGTGGTGTTCTAATTTTCTAATTAGCAGCTGTAGAAGGCTCCTTGCCGTTGTGGGAGGAGGGTGACAAACAGGTTTTTGTAGCTCGCTATCTATGATGCCCTCTTGATTATGCATTTTCTTTACGTTCCATTCCAGAAAAGTGTGTTCCAAAATCAAATACATTTCCAAATGTAGACAGCTGGGCTTGAGCCAGAAGTACAGACCTAGCATCAAATTCCCAGCTTGAAGCTCTCTTACATATATTAAATCAGAGCACTGGTTCCAAACAGCCTAAAAATTCACAGCAGAGGACTTTCGGGCTGTGCAAAATTCCCAAGGAAGAGGATCTTTGTGATCGCCCAACACAATAAAGCACAGAGTCCAGGAGAAGAATCGTGATGATGGATTTGATTCTGCCCAACTCAAGCTAGTGGTTACTAATGCAAGGAGGTGGCACCCATGCTTTTGTGTGCCTGTTCGTGTAAAATGACAATGGGAATCTGAAATCTTGGTTCTCAAGTTGTACCTAGTAATATTCATGGAAAGAAGTTCTCATCCAACACTGCTGAAATCATTAATACTAGTAAAGCTTGGCTATTTTACAAGTAATTTGTAGTAATGGAGAGTAGTTTCTCATAATTTAATGCTAATTAATTCAGTTACATCATGATCTAGCTCAAGTCCCGAGCTGACTTTAATGGGAATAGGCTGGGTCTGATCCAGAAGCTACTGAGGCCAATGGGAGACTTTCCATTAATTTTGAGAGAATTTGGTTTGGGTGTGTAGATGGGTGGAATTTATTTACCTGACAGAGGAAAGACTCTCACTAAATTGTATGTTTGCCTTCCTTATGAACATTCTCTCAATTTCCTTAATTTTATGTAATTATGATTTGCCAAATGTTGAGGAAAGTATTATATCTAATTAGTGGTGAACAAAAGCAAACAGAAGGTTTATTTTCTTATTACATGCTAAAATTAAATGCTGTTCTTGGGCATGTATATGTGAGTAATAACACACAAAGCAACTCCCAGGTAAGAGTAAAGACAAGTCTTCTAAACTCAAACATTTCTAGTACAGCTTCTCTGTGCCAAACAGCCTGAAGATTAATGAACAAGTTTTATCACTTATTTTGGTAGAAAAGGCTGGAGTTAGGCAAGTGGGAAGGAAAACAACTGGAGCAATTACTTAATAATTTTCCTTTATCTTTTGCTGCTCTGACACACTGTGAAATAACAATTTTTAGTAAGAGATATGCTCATCGGAGGCTTTCTGTACACAGATATTAAAAGAGGAGCGGGTACTTTTGCACTCCAAAGGCCAAAAAAGTGTTCTGCTAAAATGTAAAATAGTGGTCGTTTGCTAGCCAGAATGTCCATCCCTTGTTCAGTGATGAGCGATACTTGTGAATTTCGTGTACTGATGCGTGATAAAATACTTATGCAGAACTAGATTCACCAAGGCACCTCAAGAAGGAGTTTTGCAGCAGATGAGCATTAGGACTTTCAAGGGAGACCTGGACTCCAACTGCTGTACATGAATCAGGAACTTCTGATTAGGCAAAACGATAGCTGGCATTTTGAGAAAAGCCCCCAAAGCCCCCTTCTACATGATACTCAAATCTGTATGTGGCCAGGCAGTACCCTAACAGTCAGACCACAGAAAATTCACTGACTTCATAGCTTTCCCCCTGCAATTCTTCTGTTTGCATAAATGAACAGGCGAATGTTTATGGAACTGTTTTTGGGGAACAAGAGAAGGGAAAGAGACACAGCGTATAAGGCATGGTGTTTAGAACTTCCCTGTAAGGAGGGAGATATTACAGATTTAGCTTTATGTATTTGATGGAGCTTGGTGCTCAAAACCTGAACTGAGGATCCTTTTTCTATTTCAGCCACTATTTAATTGTGACATAAAAAGTGAACAAAAAGTGAAAAAGCTCCAAAAGCAGTGCAAGGAACAGTGCATTACACCCAGCTACTGTGGAAAAAGTTTGAACTTCTTGTTTAGAATGTTATCTCAGGAAATCCTGCTGGCAAAGGTAGAACCCAAATCTAGATTTCCTATAAACGAAATGAGAAGACAGAGACAAGTTCACTGTGCTTTTAGGGCAGCACAAGCAAAACCCCATTCATTTAGTTTAGGTTTTCTTCAAATATGCCTGTGCCATGTGTTGAAAATGATAAAATTTTAGGCAGAATTCAGAACACTTATCTTGTATTCCTCCTTGCCTTCTTTAGCACTTTTTTTTTTTTTTGGTGGAATCATCTGAGAAAGCCATAGCTTTCTGGAATTGGCTAAAATGAAAAGCAGAATTTTCTCACACCACTAGCTTCATGTGACATGGAGCATTTCAGGTGGAGGCTCTTTCATTCCTTTGTGTTTATTCTGGCTCCCGGAACACTGTCATTGTGTCAGTCTTGCCAGACATTCTTACATCATTATTCAAGAACTCAGGCTTCAGAAAAAATGACCTTTGCTGGCTAACAGTAGTAAATTTGAAGATCCAGGATAGAGAAATCTGGCAGGTGTGGGGAGCAGGAAGAATATGTTAGTTGTCTCATGAGCCTAGCTTAATGATTTCATTCCATTTTGTGTAGTCGGGAATTTTCATCACAAAGTCCACAATAATTGTAATTCTAGTAGTGTTCATGGGGAATTTAGTGGATATTCTTTTCCCTCCAAGAAGTCGTCATTCATGGTAGCATATATTAGTGATACAGTGCGAGTATGGTTGCAGTTCTCCTTATGCATATAAATTTAAGGTGATACACCACTGTTTTGTGTAGATGTATCGGTATAAGGGAACACTCTGGTGTTGTTTTTAGTAAGGAAATTCAGTGTCAGGTAAAGCACTAGACCAAGCATGGGAAGACAGGGTTTCAGTTACTGGCACAGGCTTCCTGTGTGATCTTGGGCAAGTAATTTATGGTCTAATTCATTACAGTGTTAAGTGATAAGGATTAGATGTCTACATTTTAGGCTGTTAGTCTGCAGAATTTGGATACATAAGTGAAAGGGGTTTTTTAGCTCTTGGGTTTTTTGTATGGCATATAGGATGACCTGAAACAACCACATGTCAAATGGAACATTTGGATTTTTAGGCTTGGCAAGCAGAAAAGTCTGCAGTGAGTGTGCAGTCAGTCTGTATGAAATTCCATGAAGGAAAGAGCCTTTAGAGTTTTAACCTCAGAAGTCTCTTATAAAGGAAGGTGGGTTTAGTAGTTTAAAATTTATGCCCATCAATAAAACACTAAACCTGTCTCTTGCCTGTTGATGTCTTAGTTGCTGATTTTTGTGCTGTTTTTGAGTGGGTTAGAGTTTATCTCTCCTCAATCCTGTATCTTCCATGAGACAAGGGAGAAAGAACATGTCCCATTTTCCCTTCTCCACCCTGACTGCCTGTAAGCTTAAGTTTCAGTATGCTTCTTTGGGCTCAAAGATACAAGTTTGAATTCTTCTGAAGAGGAGTGCTGAAACCTACATGTTGTAGGTGACCATAACTCTATGGAAAACAAAGCAGCAGTACCACTGGTTCATGTCTTTCTGAGCAGCCACACAGTGACTGCTGTGTTTTACTGGGAGTATAGAGCGTCAAGAACACATGCTCCAAATAAGCAGCAGGATCTGTGATTCTGTGATCAGGCGTATGAAGGGCAGCTTAGCCTACTCAAGGGCCCGCAACAGTGGCCAACCTCATATTAGTGGCATCATAACTTCTGTGTGTCTGTAGAGTAACTAGGTAACTTACAACTTCTAAGGTTGTCCATTACAATAAATATTGGTCTTAATGGCACCTGAGGAGAAGTCTTCAGGTGGCGACAAATTCATCCACAGATGAAGAGTCACTTGACTAAGTCCTGCTTTAGGTATCTAAACCTTTTAGATTTTTTTTTCTGATCTATTAATAGAAATAGGCTGTGAAATTCTTGTCAATGGGAACAAATATACTCTAAGTATTCCTCCAGTCACAACTTACGAGCCTACTTATGTAGGTGGGAAATATGCCTCTCTGTTGACATTTAGTTATGCCTTGAAGCAAGGCTTCAGAGTTCTTAAAACCATGCCAGTTATACAAGTTAGCAGATGATAGTTGTTTTCATCACCACAGGGTTGTTACAGAAGCTACTAAGAAAAATATAAGCAGATACTTTTATTTATTATTTACATATTATCAAAGTGAAGGAAGCCTCTTTTAATTTCAGGGAGCTATGAAAAAACCTGTAGAAAAACAGCTTGGCTCTTGGTATTTGATGAACTGTAATCTTTGATTGTACTTGATGATAAATTAGGTGGCTGGTCTCAGTGTTCAGTCTGATTTACAAGAGATTC